>OMLF01028464.1:6182-27357 GCA_900302615.1 Holocentrus rufus
GGCTGTATTGACCTTGGGGTGGTTGTCTCCCCAGGTCTCCTCCACCCAGAACAACAAGACATCAGACCCCTCCACCCCTGCCGCCAAGGCCAGAGTGAGTCCCTTCCATCTACACCCTCTCACACACCTCTCACACAGATATGTCCGCCTAGTTCACATCCACCCACCTCTCTGCATTCACCTCATACACCAACTCTTCCACTTTCACCCAGCATACAGTACACCTTTCTATGCCATGGGAAGGAAGGGGAGGGGGGTGTCAAACAAATACAGTTTCTGTAAGTTATTTCTAAGCACAATGGACTTATCTGTGCTTTCTGTTGTAAACTCTCTTTTTTTCTATACATTTTCAACCATAAGTAACTCTTTGCTAGCAGATGTCCATCTTTCTCCTTATACTCAATAATCTTTGCATTTTGTGGTTGTTTCTAGCATTTGGCCCAGATTATGTTCTCACTGCCAAGTGACTGACACTTTCAGGCATCACAATGTAATTATTTGGTGGTACCAGAGTTCAAATTGCATTGAAGGAATACTCCAGCGTTTTGAGCAAAATACAGTTTTTCTGACTTACCCAGACTGAGACAAATTTTTGATACCATTTTTATCTCTGTCCACTGGTTCAGTTCCGATGGGTAGCATTTTGTGTTAGCTTAGTATAAAGACTTGAATTGTACAGGAGTCATTAGCCTAGCTCTGTCAAAGTGAAAATAAAACTTGGGGCAACTCCAAAGCTGTCTTATTTATACAATTACATGGTAGTGAAAAACACATCTTGGATTTTTTTTTTAAAAAAAAAACATGATACACTGTGTAAATAAGACAGCTTCAAATTGTTGTAAGGTTTATTTTTTCACTTTGATGGAGCTAGGCTAATGACTCCTGTAGTGTTCAAGTCTATTTGCCAAGCTAACATGAAATGCTACCCATAGGAACCAAACCAGTGGATGTACAGAGGTGAAAATGGTATCAAACATCTTGTCTCAGTCTGGGTATGTCGAAAAAAAGGGTATTTTGCCCATAAAGTTGGCGTATTCCTTGAATAGATACCTTTAATAGATAACACAATTTGCAACAACTGCTATTCCAGCTACCTACTGTAGCTGTAATAGTAGTTGTAGGGTGCAAATCCTAGCTAGGCTAAGCAATGGTGGATGGCAGTGAGCTTATACCAGCAAACCTGTGTAGATAAACTATACCACCATAGCTTCTTTTGTGTAATGATTTGTCGTACAGCATACTAACCACTGAGACAATCTGCCCGCTCTGCACTTTCTCATCTCTACATCTTTCCAACATATACCTTTATACAAAGCTCAGAACAAGACATCAAACTCCATCCTTTCCATCAAGCCAAATAATCTATTCATTATCCACCAAGCCTACACCCTAATACATCATCCCTGATACCTATACACATCATTTTGTGCTTATTAACACCCTCACACAATCCAGCTGGTCAAGATATACTGTGCATGCATCTACCTCACATACACCCACCTTCATCCCATTCTAAATCAAAATGAACAGGCCTGTCTAATACACCGTCACACCAACCACAATACATCCCCTTCATGTCCGTCTTTCCTAAACCTGGTTAATATGCCCATACTGAACTAGGAGCAGACAGCCTCCCAACAATGCTAATCTAAATAGAAAGCCTTTTCACGCCTGTTATGGTCATGCATATGTACAGTATATTTAAATATTGTTTAGTGCATTAAATGTATTTATAGGCAAGACCATGCAAATTGAGATTGGCCATTCATAATGGCTGCTGGCTGCAAAGCTGCAAGAAATGGGCAACATCAACAGCAAGTCAGAAGCAGATGAGGGACAGCTACAATTATAAAGGGCACTTTTGCCATGGAAGACTAAAGTTGAGGCAGGCAATTTATGGTTATAGTTGTTGAGGAAGGATGCATGTGCATTGTTCATTTTGAGGGCTTGTTTGCAACAGAATCTGCTTTGCATATATTTCTCAGTGAATGGGATGAAATTTCCATGCCCTTAGCTCAAGTAACTGAGATACGAAACCATAAGCAAATTGCACTCACAATCCCCAGGTTCAGACTCTTATCTGAGTCCCTGCCTTCTATCTATATGACATGCACCTCCATGTAAATGTATTTATAAGCTGATGCATACAAACAATACAATTATCACCTTTTACACCCTCACCTTGATGCTCTCAGAGATGAGCATGGCTTATTCAGTTGTGTGTTCTTACAATGTACCTGTTAGCATTACAGAATGAGTTTTCTTACTATTGTACACTCAGCCTCACATTGCAAATAGTCAGATATTTTAGCTGCCCAGTGAAAGTACAACAATAACTTGAATGTGAATATGTGAAAGGGTATGTGGTGTGTTTCTCCCACTTAGCCCCACCTTTACTCCGGCTCTTAAATAGTCTTCTGCAAATAAGTTTACCATAAATCATTTTACCCCATCTAAACTGTTCACGGTCAATTCAGTCCCTGACATTTATATCCTCTTTCATTTACCTCTTATTGTGCTATTTGTGATAATATTGGAAAAAAGATATTTTGCTTATTTCATTTTCCTGTGAGTAGCAATGTAGCATTAGTTGCGTTTCTCATTGAAATCATGGACACAGCAACAGAAACTTGCAGTAAGTGTAATTGTGCTGTTTGATTTCATTTCTTACAATGTTGTAAAGGAAAAAAACTAGAAACTTGGACTCTGTTTACAGGCTGCTGCTGCTGCTGTGTCAGTGTGTGAGTGTGTGTGTATGTGTTTGTGTGTGTGCACGCACACGTGTGCACGAGCACACTAACAGCTCAATGAGTCATCCCTTGTTGGTGCCACCTGCGTCATCATGCCATTTTCAGCTTGGAGAGAGAGAGACTGAGACAGAGAGGGAAGGGGTGGTGTGTCTGACGTTTGCTGCAGGGCTTTATAAAATACAGGCAAGCAGGCAATGAAACGGATATCACAACACAACACAGTGGAAGTGGGTTATGTCATGCAGGAGAGGGCTTGGTGGGTTTGAGGGACGAGGAGGGGATCCACTTTGAGTCTTCAGTGTTGGAACTACATCAACATTTGAACCATACACAAAGTATGTGAGCTGTCTGGATTAAAGGAACACACCAGGTTTTAGTTTATGAGAATATAGACATCAGAATCATCTGTGTGTCACTGCTAGAGGCTGTGATGTTCTAATGCTGCATTAACATCTTCACTGGATTCATGGGATGGTCCAGAAGCTCCCACTTCCCAGCTTCCCACTCCGTTTGCAAAGTTAAACATAAAAAATCCAGTTGCATTCAGGTGCTTTGGAGCTGCTTTGGAAGCAGAAACATCACTGTCATTAGCTTGTTAAGCTAACGGCAACAAAGCCAGCTTAAGCTAAGAAGCGCGGGTTTTCCACTGATACAAAAGGAACCATAGCAGAAAGCAAAGCATTTGGGGACCATATGTATCAAACATGACTTTTAATATTTCAGCTGTGGCTCACTGAGGTATGTTCAGGTAAAATTTCTTATCATTCACAGAAAACGCTGGGCTGTAGGCAGCCATGTTGAAACATCACAACTGGGCTGATTCGTGCTACATCAAGAATCCTGATTTACCTGACTTACTCAGACGACTTGGAGTGTTTACGTGCACTTGCTGCTGGGAAACATGAATGGGGAATAAGCTAACACTTTAGCATACACTATTTTAAGTGATAGTAGGCTCCATGCTAACACTTTAGTGTACACTGTCTCATCCAGGATAATTTACATGGGGTTCCAGGAGGTGTCCAAGTACGTGGGTCCAAAGGCCAGCAGCACAAAATGTAACTGTAATGCAAACTATGATTGTTTCAAGATAAATATTAAGAAACTATTATAATTGAAGGATATTTTCTATAGATCACATAAAAAACAGCCAGCTAGTAAAGGCTCATTACTATCATCCTGTCTTGCTGCTCCTTTCCAATCATGTATACTTTTTTCAGACTATCTGGCTCACCTCTAATGTTAGTCTCCTACTATCATTCAACACAATGTATGCCAAAGTGTTGGAGCAAAAAAAGCCAGTGATCTACCAGGGACGCATGGATGACATCATATTGTACATGATCCAGTCCTCCTGGCTAACCTAATGATGCCACATGCACTCATAATTTCTGTTTCAGTTATTTTGTATGGATCTGGACACACAGTACACTGTGGGACAGGCTAGCAGGGCAGAAAGACATGACTCCAGCAGGTTGATATGCAGCATGTGAAGCATCTAAAACAAACATGTCATATCTTTTATTTTCCCTTGGTCATTTCAGCACTTGCTTCTATGCTTAGAACAACATGAGATTTGCACAGAACCATTGACCATCTAATGCAATATTCTGTTACACTTTTACTTGCACCTTTACGTCTCTCTTCCAGTGTTTGTCCCTTGCTCTTTTTTTTTCATCTAGAATTTAATCAGTGCCATTCGTTGGAAGAGACCTGTTGTTATTAAGTCAGCATCCTTATCTTTTGGGATTCGAGCACAACACCTCTTGGTTTTACTTTGACACGTTATCTCAGAGCTGTGCCTTTATTTAAAACTAGCAATTTTTAAAATATTTTTTATTACATCATCCCAAAGCCATTTTCTGCCAGCCTCGCTCATGCAGCTATTGAAAAATCAGAGTATTATTTCAATAAAAAAAAGTCAAAAATGCAATCTTTGTGCAGCCATGAATCAATAGACTCAGTTATATTAAGAAATATTTGACCCATAGAGATTTTATTGACAGTAACTCTTCCATACATACTGCTATTTCCTGTTAATAAGCTGGCGGCTGATGTGCTCTCCTTTGCTGCTCTCTTGTCTATCTGTCTGCTTCTTATACCTGCCTGCTGGCCTTTTTCTCTTTCTTTCTTTCTTTCTTTCTTTCTTTCTTTCTTTTTTCTTTCTTTCTTTCTTTCTTTCTTTCTGTCTTTCTTCCTTTCTTACTCGCTCTCTTGCTTGTGTGTGTGTGTCTGCCTGCCTCTTTCTAGGTTCAGATAGTGCACAAAAAGCTGGACTTCAGCCATGTCACGTCTCGCTGTGGCTCCAAGGACAATATAAAACATGTCCCTGGAGGAGGCAATGTAAGTACTGCTGGAGCTGGAGGCAGACTCTGGTTAAGGATGGATGCATACAACAGGATTTTCTTCTAATTTAGCTTCAGTTAGCCCATCCTGCTCAAATATTGATCTGATGGTTTCACTGCTACATATAAACAGGGAGAAATCAGCAATTCTTTGGAATCTCCTTTTTACTTTGTTCTTATTTGAATGTGGTCTACATAGCGTGAATAATGCATACTTTGACATTCAAACCTGGTTCGGCTGCATTAACAATGGAGCAGGAGTCACCCAGATCTGATCTTTTCTTGATTGTTTTTACAGTCAACCATGAGACTCCCATTCCACACCCTTTAACATTGTTGAGTCACATGAGATCTGATACTTGTTACAGAAAGCTAGAAATCAAATCAATTTGAGGTAGAATCAGTCTTATGTGCCTGCATAAACCAGGTTAGAACACAGATTTAGGAAATTAAGATTAAAATCTAATTTCTTGCATTTTTGTTGGAATAGCAGCTTGTAATTCAAGAAATTATTTTTTTCATTCAAACTGCCATTATCAAATAAATAAATAAATAAATAAAAAGAACATGATGAAGTAACTGAAAGTGCATGTATAATAATTATCACATTAATTGTTGCCTGTATTTGCATTTTGTTTTGAATGGACGTCCCAACCCAGCTTCCACACTCCCAGATGTCATTCACATCTGCTCTGACCACCTGCTGCACTACCACTTTCCACCTATGATTTGCTCTCATTTTGCCTCTTCAAATGAATTAAATATGCAAAAGGTGTATTGCAAATGGCCTTACACTGAAGCAATTGCGTCACGTACCGTAAAAGCAAAGGATTGATCCACAGCAACAGAAAAATATACTTTGCATTGAGTTACCCTGTTCAGTTTCAGTACTTAATAATAAAAATAATACATTTTATTCATAAAGCACTTTTCAAGCGCTTTTACTTAAGAAAAACACTAAATATGGATGAGAAGGTACAAAAATACAGTAATTTTACTCAGCCAATCAGAGCTGAGTTCAGAGCATTTATGAGCCATTTCAACATGCATCTGTCTAAACACGCAGTTTGATCCATCCCACACAAAGAACAGTGTATTGTTTTTCAGTTTCTTTCACGAACAGAACTTCAGTTCATATTGTCCAATACAAAGTTACAATTTGCTCTACAAACAGCCAGTAAGATAAGTAATGCAGTAGCTACAGAGGAAAAGAAACAAATTCAAAGAGAACAAAACAGGTCAAAGAGGAAAGCAGGGAATCAAGGGAAGCAGGTATGAGTAGTCCAGCATTTTGGATGTTGTTTTGTCCTTCATTCTCCCACATATCCCATTGTGCATTGTATAGATTTCATCCTCTGCATAAGTGGGCCAGGTGCATAATGACAGATGGTGGTTGGTTTTCCGAACAGGCAAGAGTGGACGATGAAGTTTGGATGCATTACACCGTGAAAGCAGGATGAAAACAGAAGATGCCCATCGTTATGAATTGTTGAAGTATAAAAATACTGTATTGTGACGTGTGCTTGTCCAGGTGCAGATCTTGAATAAGAAGGTCGACCTGAGCAAGGTGACATCCAAATGTGGTTCCAAGGACAACATCAAACACAAGCCAGGTCAGACTGAAAATAGTTGTGTTCTGCTCTCTTTTATTCTCCTCTCTTGAAGCCTGCCTAATTCTGTTCTATCCTATCCTATCCTCATCTATTCTGTTCCATTCTATTTTACTCTATCCTGTTCTATTCTAATCTATTCTATTCCATTCTATTCTATTCTATCCTGTCCTGTTCTGTTCTATTGTATTCTATTCCATTCTATCCTATCCTATTCTATTCCATTCCATTCTATCCCATTCTATTCTATTCTGTCCTATTCTATTCGGTTCTGTTCCACAGAATTCTGTTATACTTCCACATTAACCTCTCAATCTTTGCCCCAGGTGGTGGTGATGTGAAGATTGAGTCCCATAAGGTGAACATCAAGGCTAAGTCTAAGATTGGATCCCTTGACAATGTGGGGCTGGAGACAGGCAATGGACACGCCAACGGACATGTCAAGGTTTAACACAGTCACTCTGAGAATGCTGACTCATTGTGCATGTTTTGACACGCTTACACCACTAGATGGTGTGGTAGCAAAAGAGTAAACTATATAAAACCCTTATCTGGTCTGTGTGTCTGTGTCTTTATGACTGCATGCCTGCCTGTTCGTGTGTGTGTACATTTATGTGCCGGTGTATGGGTGTGTTTGCATTTGTATAGGAGGAGAAAGCAGAGGGGAAGACACCCCCAAGTGGGACTCCAACAACGGGAGCAGAGAGCGTTGCCAAGGCAACTGCACCAGGAAGTGTTGCTAAGGAGAATGGGATGAAGGAGCCCACACCTACTCCGTTTGGTGGGGACGGACTGAGGGAGCCCCTTTGCATGGACAAACGAATCCCTGAGACAAGTACATGCCAACACACACAACACACACACACACATAAACATTTATGATATATTGAATTTATCAGCCTTTGAAGCAATGATGTTTGACAGATGATAAATGGGTTTGTTTCACCCAGAGGGAATCCATGTACAGTGAATAACAGTATTTAGATAGGGGTTATAACTGCTGGCAATGTAATAATAGTATTGCCAGATTAATCCTGTGTCATGTTGTCCAAATAGAAAAAAAAAAATTGCCCGTTAATAACATTCAGTGTTGTTGCTGGGTAAAATCAGAGCCCTGGACATCTGCCACCTTATGTGGTTGCCTAACTCTTCCTCATGGATGTCCACCTGTGATTATAAAATAATGAAAAATAAGAATGTTTTATTAATGTGTTCATAAATCATAAGAACCTGCCCAGACAGTAAGGCCTATTACCCACAGACCATCTGGCTGGTAAAAGTTGGAAATTTTCACCTTTCTATAAATTGGACTAACAAATTTCTCCTCACTTTCATCCTTTTCCTCTCATGATTTTACTCTCTCATTCCCTCCCACGCTCTTTATTTTTTGCCTCCACAGATTGAGTCCCAGCGGCATGTCGATTTTGGCAGGAACCGCACGGCACTCGCCCACCTGCCAATCAACCAACCAACCACGGCGCAGTCACCCCCTTCTGGCCCTGCCCTTCATCTCGCCCACTGCAGCACCGAACTGACCAATCGCCTCTCAGTGTTTCTCTGGGGTCCGCCTGCCAGCTTCCTGCTAACAACCCTGACCTCATGATCTCTTGATGACCTTTGATTGACCTTTGACCCTGCCTAGCGCAGAGCAGAGCACTTCCTGTTTGTCTGTGTTTCTCTGTGTGGGGTTTCACCAGCTTTTTCTCCCGTGAGCATCCCCAGCACCAGTTGGGTTTAAAGTCCTGAAAACCCAAACCCCAAACACAACAACCCCACCACAATCCTCCCACTAGAGTAGTCAAGGGTATGAAGAGGTATACAGAGCATAGCCAAATTTTCCTCTGGGGTAATTGCATATTCCCACCTATTTACTACTTACAGGCATGAAACCAGCCCTGATATTTCTATAGTCCCATTTCTAGGCCTTCATGATATGGCCCAGAACCACTTCCATCTTCTAACTATCTTCCCAGGTTCTTTTCTCATCAGCTATGCTAACATTACCCTTTGCCTTCCATACCCATAACATTTCCATGTAGTCCCAGACCACACAAACCAGCTGAGGGCTAGTTACCTAGCTAGCTAGCAAGCTGGCTGAGCGATTAAAGATAACCAAACAAGACAAGGACTTTAAAATCTCTTTTAAATCAGCACATTCCAGCCTCCCATCCAGCCAGCAGTTATGACGAAAACTATCTACCGTTCTACACGATGCATCTCAATAGATTATTCTATAGCTCACTCATCTGACATTACCTCCTTTGCTACTTCTCTTAGCATCGTTACGCCATTTTGTCTCCCGCGGTGTATCTCTGTACAATTAATGTCCTGATGCTCACAGCTAGCAGTGATTGGGGCAGAGGACAAGGGCTTATCTAGAAAAGAGTGGAAAAGATTGGAGAAGGTTGGGAGTAGATCTGAGGAGAGACTTCAGAATCGATACCGATAAACGCCTCCAGGATTTCCGTGTATTTAGCACAGTGAGATGGTTACAACAAGTCGGTCAACTTGTCACTTGACTTAGTAAGATTATAGTATGTTGCGATGGCTGAACCAACTGTCTGACACATCAGGCACATATTTAAAGTTTGGTCACAGTACTTGATGTTAAAGTAGAAGATATAACTTCAGTCTAAATGTTTTACCTTGAATGGGATTAATTAACCCTTAATAGGAGTGTAAAACATTGGCATGAACCTGCTAGCTGCTGCAGCTTTTGTTCACGTTGCATCAACGCACAGTAAAACTAGTGCCAAAAATTTAGCTGCAACCTGGACCATTTCACCCACCATGTCACCAACTGATGTATAACTCACTATAACACAGCATCACAGTGAAATACCGAAATCCTTGCTAATCCGCTGTATACACAGGGTTATGGAGTATACCACCTCTTTCTGGGGACATAGAGTATACCCACCTTTGTCTGGGTATACTGAGTGTACACCATCCTTGGGCACCTCTTAACCTTTGTTCAGTATCTAGTGGTAAACACTGTGAACAGATTCAGATCAGCCCTGGTTGGTGTAGTCTTAGCAAAGATCCACAAAGTTCTGGGGATATGTAAGTATGGCTACTCAGTTCAGCTTGGTTCAGTTTGGTTTGGCTTGAGTAAAGTAAAAACAATTTAAAAACTGTAAAATGACAGACCTCTTCCAAAATAAAACTCTTACCTTTTCTAATCTAACTCTTAATAAGCCCATATCTTGAGTCTAAATGACCAGATGGTACTCAACCCACATCTCTAACTCAAACCTTTTGTATTACACAACTTGGGGCATCAAAACAAGACCCTTATGCATCTTAAACCTTGGGGATTAAGTTCCACTTTATTGCCCCATGATTAACCCTTTAGCTTAATACTTAAATTCCTCAATAAGCTGAAGTTTCAGCCAGGCATTAAACCTGTTCACCCGCACAGTAATACGCTGGTCGCCCACTGTATCCAAGCATTTGGGGCGTCATCAATAAAAAAAACACTGTGTATCCTGCGTATCTTGGCATCAACCACCATTTTTAGCACTGCTGTATTTTCAGAACATGGACCCCAAAACCCATGTATTGTTCAGAGTGAATCCCTCTCTCATACCCCCAAGAAACTTCCCTTTGGGGGACCCCAGCAGCCACCCTGAGCTGTAGCTAGCATATGCAGTCCATCATGTGTGGCTATTAGAGACAGACAGGCAGCACCCTTCTTCTCTAGCGCATGTGGCACCTCTTGGTCATGTGGTCCAACCCAGTGGACAGGGAGCAGGGCTACAGAGTCACGCCCTCTTCTTTAAGTCCTCCTACTAGCCAATGCGTCTTAGATATCCTATCCGTAAAGTGTGGTAACTTTCTTCACACACATACACACAGACACACACATATACAAGCACACACACGAGCACAGATATATACATGAAAGCACATAACACGCTTGCTTGTGTGCAGGCATATGCTTACACACATATATACATATACACACAACCAGAAATCAGCACTCTAAAATAAAACAGTATGCTGTTCATAAAAAGCATTTCTCTCTGTTCTACAACAAAACCCACTCTGTATTGTGTTTTGATGGTCTATGCTGATATTGTTAAAAACAATGATGAGCTGTGTTGTTATGTTGTTCCCATCATAGTCACTGTCAATCTTCATCATAGGTTCACCTCATTCCACCTTCTTCCCGTCCATCTCCTCTTCCTGTGTTTCACAGCTCTGACAGCAATACAGTGATCATAGCTGGGAATGCCTCCTGTCACACATGCATACACATGAACTATTGACAGAGAGTGAGAATGACAAACAGAGACTACGGGAGTTAGTATATGGGTAGTTAATAGAGGTGGATTCACCTACAGGGGGCTATTACAGAAAGTCATTTTATATTCATGGCAATCTGGAACTTGGATATTCTGGAACCTTGAACTCATTTGCATTCATGATGCACAGTAGGATACAAGCTATTGATGCTGCTACAAAGCCACTTCATCTGACCTCTGCATGACAGCAGAGGTAACAGATCAGAACATCAGATTCCTAGTTTTCTAGCCAGTTTGTGTTTCTGGTATAAATGTATTCTACATGATTAATGTGGCATCATAGGATCTACAAAAATTCTGAAAAAGGTTGCAAACATTGTCTTAAGTTCTTTCATCTCTATTAATTATCTATTTTACTGAGTCAGAAACCGCACTTTTCCTGTTCCAACTTGCCATGAATGTTCAGTGGTCAAACAGAGCTGGGACTGCCCAATGATATTTGATGCTGGCTTTTAAGCAAATTAGTCTATCCTTGTAAAACATAGATCCACATTAAAAAGAAAAATATTGTAGCACACTTTCAAAATCAAAGGCTGAGAAAGATGTTTTAATCAGAGTCAAACAAGAGCACTATTTTGCTTCATGTCTTAAACATGATTTGATTTAATTGATCCATTCTGGAAGAAAGCACTTTTTGAGCACTTTCTGTTGTTTTACCAAATGACCTAAATTACACTGTACGTTTTAGTGAAACAACACTGTCATATGATTTTGATTTACACGGCCCAGAGCATTTATGTGTCACAAAAGTCAAATCAATAGAACCAGTGACTTCCATTACATAATAATTTGAACAGGAAAATCCCATTCTGTTCACCCCAGTTCTATGCATGGTGCATTAATGTCTGGGATGGTTTCAGGTCAAACAGTGAAGGATTAGTGATGTGTTAGGCGGCCTGTTGCTGAAGTTGTCAGATGTGTGAAGTGTTGTTACTGCATTCAACCTATAGAGAGCACTACTTAGCCTCTGGAACACTGATAGTCTGGCTTTTAGATTAAACAAAGGCTGACTGAGACCCTCAGTAGGATAATGTTTTCATCTAAATAAAAAGCCCACTTCTTGAAAGGCCACGGTTTGACTAGATTATTGTGTCTGGAAGAGTAAATACTATCAAAATCATATTAACTATGTACAGTTCTCCTAAAAACTTCAGAGTCTTGTGTTTGTCTCACTCTATCTTGTTCCCTTTTCATACACTTGAGTGATACAAAGCTGCTTTACTGTTATCCGGTAAAATATTGTCTACTGTGTACTGTGAGTGTGTGCTTTCGGGAGACAAATAGTCATGGTGGTTAGATATAGCACTGATAATCAAAGAACAAGTGATCAACAATAAATACTAGAGACCTAAAAGCACCTTATGACAGTATTTGATAAGGTATTGTTACCACAAAAACACATTCCCATGAATTGCTGAAGACAAAACATACATATACGTGGATCATATGTGGAAACAAGAATGTGAATCTTCCTTAAGGAATAGAAGAAATATGGGATGAAAGCACTTTGATCGGTCTTGCACTGGGGTGTGGATACAGTAGTAACACCTGTAGTCTTAATGTGTCTTGGAAGCTCTACGCAAGAGTGAGCTACTGTGTGATTGAAAGAGCTGATGTTGTGTATCCCAGGATGATACAGTCGGTATCCTTTCATCTCATTGGTCAAGTGGATTTTAGTGGAATATTGGTTGTTGGTGTTGTGCTATTGGCTATGATGGTCTTAAACTCAACTCTACAGTCTACCCTCCCGTTGTACCTGTTAGGATTATCTGGTTCTTACATTCTGACCAAGCTACAAAGGCAGACTTCAAGTTGATGATCACAATATCCAAGGCATTTTTTTTTTTAATTTATACTGTATGTCAAGTTAAGGTTAGGTTCCTAGTGAGGCCAGGGTCATAGTTATGGTAAGGGTAAGGTTTGTATCTACCCAGATATAATTTAGGGATTATGCAAAGCTTAACTTTATAATCAGCCAGGTTGACTTTTTGGGAGTCTGGCTCATTGGTAACCTTACACATTGTGTCACAAGAGGATTGGCAGCAAAATCATCTCTGTGTCTCAAAAAGAAAGCTATGTTCAGTGGCCATTCTAGCCTAAAGTCTGAACCTTGTTCCTTGTTCCTAACTTTCCCTATCTACCTATCTATCTATCTATCTATCTATCTATTTACCTAACACATTACCATCAAGTAAGCTACCTCCGTGGTGATTACAGAATTATAGAAGATTATATAAGTGAGAGAATGAGAACTTATAGCATCTCAAAGGCTGGATTGTTTGTTAACTTTAAGCCCCTAAAATTCTACCAATTTGTTTACAATTAGTGTCATTTGTAAAAACATTTCAAAATTTGTGACATTTGTGTCATTTAAAAAAAATAATACAAAAAAAGTGTCAAATTTGTTTAAAATTTTCGTCAAATTTGTAAAGCCCCACTGGCGACCTGACAAATTGTCTGAACCTGCTCAGCTTGTTCACTGGTAAAGTAGTTTCTGCAAAAATAATGCACTTTCAATGGCAACTTTCAGCATAACTTGTTTAGTTTTTAAGAAATTGTGCATCTACATGCCAGGTTCACAAACCTTTACCAACTTTGGTTTACTAAAAGGTCTGTTCTCATACTTTGGATAATGCTAATCAAGTATTAGCATGTGCACCAGACAGAGCTATCTAGTGGAGATGCAGAGATCATTTTGGTGCCAAACATCTCATCACATATTGGTGAGGGCCAAACTGCCAAATAGTCCTTTAATAGTAGGGTTAAAGTACCATCAGCATTTTACCATAAGGTGTTTATATAATCACCAAGGATAAGGTTAGGGTTAAGACTAGGTTTATGTTTTTAATCAGTAAGGCTTGGTTTGGTAAGGTGAAAGCTCCAGCTCTGCAGCTTGGACAGAATATAACAACTAGTTTCACTCTGATGTCTCTTCACAACTGTGTAACCCCCCAGTTATAGCGCTTTCTTACCGCCCTTCCACTAAATCCTCACACTGTCCCCTGTATATAGACACCACCATGTTTTTATCACTACAGAAGAAACTAAAAACAAAAGAAAATCTAAATAAAAAAATAATGGTTTATTGACAGGGTGTTGTGGATGTAGACAGATGAGCTTTCACATTCATGAACCTGTTATCATTCAAGTTAATAATAGTATAAGATTGAAAACGCAAGGAAGGAAAAGTGTTCTTTTTCTTTTTTCAGAGTCTGCCTTTTTTCCGACAAGAAAAGGGCTGCTGAAGTTTCAAGAATGTTTTTAAAATGTATTGTATTAAAGATGCGAGATTATGAATAAATGTATGAGGTTTGCCTCTGTTCTGTTTTGGAAGTTAGATCACAATATGGAAACACTATTTACTGGATTCAAATTGATGGGCAGGAAGGGAGGCAGTGTGTGTCGAGTTCAGTATCGTCATAGCAAACTGGAAATAAATGAATAAGTGACCACAACAAGATGCCATAACTTTGTGTCATGGATCTGATCTTATGGCTACATAAACAGAGAAACCATGTGGAATTGTGGAAAAAAAAAGTTTCACATTTTGCATAATTTGCTGGCAAATTTCACTTTGATCAAAACAGGAAGAAAAAAATCTGATCGGTTTTCAGTGATCTAGGAAATAAGAAGTGCTTGGATGAGGTCAGAGGTCATGCTCTCGACCACTTGTGGCACTTGACACACATTGCCCAGCCCTTATTCCCGCATACCGCCACCCCCACTTAGACTAACAGTGACCAGTACTAGTCTTTTGGCATGTGGTAGAAAGTAATGTTCTGTATTAGACAGCTCCTACATAGACACCTTGCCATACCTACCAACACAGAGCTGAAATAAGGCACGACTTGGACCAATTTGTCCATTTAATGAATAATGAATAGAAGTGAAAATAATGGAAAATTTGAAGTAATTTGTCCTGTTACGCAAAAGGAAATTAGTTAAAACCTATTAATGTTCAGCGAAAGCACTTGCACTTGATGCATGTTTCTGAAAGCGTGCGCTCAGTTGAAATGGGAAAAAAGGAGTAATGCAAAAAAAAAAAAAAAAAAAAAAATTGGAGTGTTGGTAGATATGCACCTGGAGCCCCTAGCTGTGTCTCCCACCTACAGAGTCATGTTGGCATCCCAGTACTGAAAACTGACTTCTTCTACTTGTATCATTTACCACAGCTGGAGAAACTAGCAGTAAAAGCAGTATGGAAAGAGACATTCCAGCTGTCTAGCTTTAGTAATGAAACTAAAGGGAAGGGAGAAATAAAGCACTGTATCATGGAATTGTGCATCACTAGCACTGATTTTGTTTATTATCAGAAGGGTTTTGACTGTGGGATTGACAAATATTGACTTGTTTTACAGTTGGTCTTATTTTAAACTGTTCTGGAGTGTCAGCCATATGCCATATGAGACAAGAAAAAGAATATACTTCTCAGTATTGTGGAGCGGCCGCACTGTAGTGTGTGATGTATTACTCTGTAGGGCACAACACCATAGCAAGAGCATGCAGAAGACAACAAACAAACTGCTGGTTGTTAGAGGCATTTGTCCTATTAGATAGAGCTCATCCCCCCTCCTTCAATCTGAGATATAATGAATATTTGGTATGAAAGAGATGTTCATTGTGATTAATTGTTAACTAGTGATGTGAATATTAATCATGAAATTAAAAAGATGAGCAAAACATAAAGTGGTGTCCGTTGTATTATTTCTTATGCACTATTCACATTTATTTTTTGTCTATTTATGTCATGCTATCCTTTTGCTATAGTCAGATAATGACCTTCTTCCTCTGATGTATCTGAGGGGGAAAAAGTTGTAGACATGCCCACAGATGAAAAAAGACTTCATTTGATGTTTTTTTTTTTTTGTTTGTTTTTTTGTTTTTCTTATGGACAACTGGCCAAGATGATGTGATACTTACAGATACTTACAGTGCAACTAGGGTTGCCAATTTTCTCACTACCAAATATGGGACAAAAGGTGGCGCGCCACAGCGGTGTGGCTATGCTGTTGTGTGAATATATAGTGTATATTCATATTCTTATTCAATTGGAAAGGCAAAACATGTATATTCCATGTAGTCTATAGCTTTACTGAAACAGTATTATTATCTAGGTTTATTTGAATAAACCCCAAAATTAATTATCAAAGACATCACAATTTGGACCTTTACAGCAAAAAAAAAAAAAAAAAAAAAAAGGAAAATAGGGGCATGACTCACCTAGCCTACTTTACACTTGTCCACGCATTTATGCCATACATACAACTGATGCGCATGGGGGCTGTGATTGGATGATTTCAACCGTGGCGTAATCTGCATACAACTATTTTTCTGATTCTGTTGCTACTACTGCTGTATCAGATCTAGAATCTGTAAGAGTACTTTCTTGAGTGCTTTCCTTTACAGAGTAGCAGTCATGGGACAAGGGAGGTCTCATACGGGACAAACGAATTTAGCCGAGCAGAGTGGTTGTAAGTCATTAGCTAGCCCTTTGGCTAAAAACAAACCATGCTAGGTTTGGTTAGCTTCCGTAACCGTACGCCGCTAGGATGTAGTAAGAGTCGGTCAAAGATCTACGGTTTAAACTGCAATCAGTGAGAGGAACCTCTGCTGTGCAACAGGAAGCAGTGGCTAGTGTATGACATGTGACGTGACAAACTCTCCATATTTATGTGTGAAAACCACATATTTCACATTTATAAAGTATTAGTTTTTTCTTATTTCCCCCCATAATGTTCAATACATAAAACATTTGAAGAAAGTAAAGAAAGAAATAAAAGGGGTGGGTGGTGCGGTATATGAAGCTGTCTGAAGTTGAAGTAGACCTGAAGCTGGAGGCGGGAAGGGCACGCGCACTTCTGAGGTGATTTGCCAAGCAACCAAAGTATTTTGGCGATTTTTTAAAAGTTAGTTAGTTAGTTAGTTAGTTAGTGAGTTTCCCATAGAAGGTAGGCATGCCCGGAACATCGGAACACGTCTTCACGCTCATTCATTCATTCACATTATTGAATAGGTTGTTTTTAGGCCGTTTTTGTCTTGAAACTGTGTATTGATATGTCTGATTATCTGTGAAACTAATATCAACTTGTTTGATAGTTATAACGTTAGTAATCTTGACTTTTTTATTTATTTATTTATTTATTTTTAAATATTACTTTATAGCCTGAACCTGCTGGCAAGTTAGCTAACAAAGTCAACCAGCCAGTTAACATATTACCACCCTGGCTAGCTAATTAGTTGAGGCTGTTACCAGTTGTGTCCAGAATTTGTTAAAAAGCCAGGAAAACAGTTGGCTACAACTCATACTGCTTTGGAGTAGAGGAGATGGTTAAAAGTAAGCTACAATTTCCTTTGTCATATATTTTACATTATATATACTTATTCTAATCTCATCTTTCTGGGTAGATATAAAAACAGTTGTTAGTTAGTTAACCAGCTACTTCTATATCTATGGTCTATATCATGTCCTGCCCTTGTGGGTGTAAAAGCTAAGGGCATTTCAAAATATAAATCATAATTAAATTAATGTTAATTATGATAATTAAAAAAATTTTTCTGCTCTGATCACATAGATCCATTGTTGTTGCTGCTGACAGAGGTGCTTCAGGAGAGGAACTGATACACTTTACCCCAGTAAATGTCCCTGTTGGAAAGGACATTTCATAACAGCATGTCCCCACTGTACATTATATCTACACTTGGGTGAGTACCCAATATATACTTTCCACTATAATGAGACTGCCACCAATTTTAAGAACTCATCCATGCTAGTTATGGCAGTTCAGTATTTTTGAACAATTGAGCTAAATGTAGAAACCAAAGAACAGTTTCTTTAATCATAGATGACATTCAGATTCAGAGAGCACAATGTGGAGTTTAAATATAAACAGTCGCGTTTAGTGTTTGTGGTCATGTAAAATATCATTTTGAATAATGAGAAAAGCTGGAAATAAAAATCTGTTTCTGCATTTGTTGTGATATTGGAGTGCTTTGAAAAAAGAGCATTGTAGTTGTCGATATAAAATGGACTCTACATGGATCTAAGTCTAAAAAATTCTCAGAGATTTAGATACTGTCCCAATGAAGAACTGGTACAGTGCAACTATGCCACAAGCCTTCCTGGTGGTTGCCAATCTGTGCCAGTGGAATATTTCAAGGATGGTATTACATGCGTGTAAAAAGAAAGCAGTTTTTTGTATGATGGTTAACACCTAGACGAATGTGATTCATTTACACAATGCAATGCACAAAATGTAAGATTTTGATCTGAATAACCATCCAAATAAACTTATTATATTCTTTTCTAATGAGTAAAGGGACCAATACTATCAGTATTGGACAAAATAATAACAGGAAAATGCATTAAATTATGTCCAATACATAATGAATGATTTAGTCATTCATTCATTTATAAATTGACTGACGATGCAAGACCTGACAAAAGAGACTAGTGCTTTGGTTGCTCTCTGGCTGACGGTGCCCTGTACTTATATCACCTGATGTGCTAAGCATCTATGTGTGACTGCCTAGCAAAAATGTCAGCACCATGGAGATAGTTCATGATTTTACCACGAACACTAGAGCAGCAATTTGTAAAGCTTGTTCTGCTGATAATATTAAGAGAGGTGACATTGCCAAGGTAGTATTGTGTTGTTGTGTTGTTTACTACTTGAACGCACAACACCTTGGATGTAAACTTAAAAGAATATATATATATATATATATATATATACACACACACACATACATATACATATATATATATACATATGTATATATATAATGTTGAAATTGATGCCACATTGAAAAGGGTTGTCTTTTTGTATTTTTTGGTATTGGCTCCAATATGTAAGGCGCACTGTACACAGTGAGACCATTGCGTGGAAAACACAAAATAAGGTGTGTCTATCACCCTAGTACAATTGCCTCCCTATCCCAAAAATCACTGAAGTGAAACAAACACCTAATGTATGAAATCCACTGAGGATCTCACAATATCCCTAACTTATTGTGAGTAGTGTATTTCTACAATGTCAACCCCTTCAACTCCAACTACCACCAACGTGACTACTTTTACAACTATTTCAACTCTTTCAACTACTTTAGACACTTCAACTACCACCAGTTCTACGAGTGCTACTACCTCAAATATTTAAATGACTCCTTCAAATACTGCTACTACAACCTTTTAGAACCATTTACAACTACCTTTATTCCAACCTCTATTACTTCTACTAATATTACTATTACTACTACTATAATAGTATAATACAATAATATATAATATAATATACAATAATATAATAGTATAATACTATTACTACTACTTTTTACTTCTCATAATATTACCTATGATTCAGTTCCACCAGGACCACTACTATTACTTCTACAGATACACCTTCTAGAATTTTACTGTTACTGCTAAGATCACTACAATAACAGCTGCTATTACTTTTAATATTACACTACAAAGTACCACAAAGGATACAAGTACTACCCCAACTAAGAACAGAACTACTATTTCTTTTTTTTTTTTTTTTACTTTTCTTTGTCTTTTTTTTGTTAAGAGTTTTTTTGGGGGGACATTTCCGGTTTATTTGATAGTCATAGTGGAGAGAGACAGGGAATACAGTGCAGGGAGGGGGTGACATGCGGCAAAGGCCAAAGGCAAGGAATCTAACCCACACCACTGCACTCATAAGTATGTGGTACATGCTCTACATGGTGATCCACCGCAGAGCCATTTTAAAAATTTCTAATAAATTCAATTTTATGAAATTTCAAATGGAAGCAAACAAACAAAAGTTTGGCTTGTCTAGTTGTTCATATTAACTAATGCTATCTTGACAAAGTCCCACATATCTATGACTGTTTTAGCAGAGATAGTCTATGTAGGGATATATTATACAAGAATATCTGAGGCCACCTCTGGGGGGCGACATAAAGCACTAAACTGGGCCAAGCAGAGAAAAATCAACAGCGGTCAATGAGACTTCTGCATAAAATCAGCTCTCTAAAAAATGTTTTTTACCCTTTGGTTTTGCAGCCAGTCAGCACCATATAGCCTCAATGCTAGTGGAAATCTTCTGAAAGTGTCATAATTTTACAACCATGGATTTCATGTCAGCTTACATTTATGTCTTCATAATTAATATTGGGTTGTATAACAATGACTAGTAATAGCCCACTTACTTGAAAATATTTATAATCAAATGTAGTGATGATTTTATAGCATTTAGCCCCACTGGCCGCCACAGCAATCAATGGCTGTGGTTCGGCTATCTCTTTCTCTAGGCTTTGGTTTTAGTCATTCCAAATAAGAAGCATTTCACTAGAAACAACCACCATGAAATAAATCACAAAAAAATCACAAAGGTGATGTTAGTTGCTATATTTTGTTTAATGGAACAAAACAGATACAGCTAATAGACATATACATATAGTGCTCATTCATCCCGAGGGAAATTCACATCGCAGCAGCACCATAAACAAAACAAAAGATCACATAACCCATATGATATTAAACTAAAATTAGAGAAAGAAGTAATAATACTGTGTAAGATATAATTAACTGTTCATCTGAATAGTCAAGCTAGGCAAACTAAATAAATGTAAGTGGAACTAAAATAAATAATCAAAGTGTAAATTAGACAGTAAGGCAGTAATGCTCTCTGCCAAACTTACAAGCTTTTTTGTTGGCTTTCTTTCAAGATCCCATGCATATTTTCCATAGGAATTTTGGATCACACCAAACAAATGACAGCAGTTCAACTCTCTTAACACCTTTGAAAATTCCTTGGTCCTCCTGTGTGGTTGTGTGTTGGCTCATTGTATCAGTGTCCAGTAGAAATTTGCTAGCAGAGCCAAGCATCATCAATGACAGGATTGCTGCTAGACACGCAACTAGGAAGGCAAAGGATGGGGGCTGGGGACAGAGAAATGCAGGCAAGAAGATTCCAGGATGAAGGCTATCTGCCGAAATGTGTTGGTTTTGACAATAAAATGTGTTGGAAGTTCTTTTTGCTCCTGTTTGCCTGACCAATCCATGCTACTTGAAAGAGGTGAAGTTGACCATCTACTCTACACAGAGAAACACAAGCCAGGGAGAAAGAGGTTAACTATGCTGTCATTCATCTCTATCACTAGGCCACTGTGTGTGTGTG
>OMLF01028483.1:6067-22445 GCA_900302615.1 Holocentrus rufus
GCAACCACCCAGCTCCATCCAGACCATCCTTTAAGGTAAAGGTTCAAACATGTTCAAACCCCTTGCATGCATCCTGCTGAAGTCACCCAACACCCGCCTGTGCAGCCAGCGCAGGTCACTGTGCATCAAGATGTAAGCTAGATGCTCAAAAATATAAAATGTGATGCGGTCTGAGTGGAATAAGGTGAAGGTGTTTCTGGTGGACTCGGGCTGCAGCTACCTGTGAGGATGATGTTGGGGATGTTGCCATGGCTACTGTAACCTAGCTGCTGAGAGTCTTGCAGGCTGCTCCCAGTAAGGCCCATCATGGCTGCCTGTGTGTAGTTGAGGGTGGAGCACTGGTTGTAAAGGCTGGTGGAGCTGATGGGGTTCTCGATCATGTTGAACTGCTCCAGCTAGATGACGCGGAAACAAATGGAAAGGGGAGCCTGGTGTTACGTCTGGTACTATTTAAAGAAAACCTTTTGTTATTGTTGTTTATTGTGTGTGTGTCACCTGGTGAGAAAGAGCATTGGTCTGTCTTGATGCCAACTGCTGATCGTAGAAGGAATCGCCAAATATACTGCCCACCACAGGCATGTGCTGAAAGAAAAATAATTGAACCATAAAATGTTATAAATTGTGTTATAACAGTGTCTGAAATTAAAAACACCACAACAAAATAATTAGGGTGCGGGTTATCCAGTCCCACAGGCAGACGTTTCAGCGATGCAATGACAGAAAACACAAGCTGGACTTCAAAGTCAAAAGTCGCTCAGACTAAGCGTTGACCAAAGCAAATGGTTTTCATGGCGGCACAAACACAAAGTAACGTATTAAAATACACTTGCAATGAGGAAAAGCACCACTGAAGATGAATATTCAACACTGATAGGCTTTTGTTTAGCGGTGGAGTCCCTGTTTCATCACCCCCAATGTCCCATCAGCCTCTCAGCCATGACTTATAAGACTGGTTGGATTTGATAATGGCAATCATCTACATATCAGAGACTCTCCTTTACGATCTACTGTCAAAATCACTCCCCTGTCCACAATAGCCTTTAAATATAATTTTCTCGCTTGTTCTTTATTTTCTTTAGTGACAATCTTCCATCCTTTGTTTTTTTAGAGATTACTATCTGAAATATTTAAGCTGATTAATCTCATGTTTCTATTTGTCTCTATACCGCTTTGAGTAATTTCACCTTCCTCCTTTTGACTTAGACATGACTAACTGGCTACAGTAATGAAGGTCTGTACTTGCTGAGCGAGTGGAGGGCAGGTGATGGGAGGTGTGGCTGAAGCTCTCGGCTTCTTGTTATGAAAAATACTCTTAATGACAGAAAGAATACTGCACATAGTAACTTCAACTATTTTTTTGTGGCAGGATTTTGCTATAAAGTATCGTTCAGTACTCTCATTATACTTGCCTTTCTTTCTGTTAGCGGTGTGGTAAAGATGGGATACAGGTCTGACTATTTGACAATTTTTCCAAAATGGAGGAGGTAATATTTCTGTGGCTGTGTAAAAGAACAGTGGAAACTAAGACTTGCATTAAAGGCTAATAGCCCAGTGCTATATGCACCAACTACAGTCACTACAGCCAAACTAATGACAAGAAACTAATGTTACAACGACCCACTGACAATGCTGAGCTGGAACTGAAAACCTAAATATGCATGAATATAACTCAGGAATTGGACTTTTTCTACAACAGGTAGTTTCTGCCAAGAAATCTGATTTGTCAGACATTTCCAAGTAGAATGAGCCGAGTTTCAGTGGTTGCTGTTGAAAGCTACAAAGATATCTTGTTTTCTCTTTTTTCATAATTAGATGAGCACACGACTTTGAGCAGAAAAAACCCAGACCCCATTTGAGTTTTTAACCATTGTATTAAGCCTGCCCGTACCTGTCAACATTGTCCCTCAAACAATTTTGATTTAATTATGTGTAACAAATGCTGTGTTAACTTGAATTTTGCTTTAAAGTGCAAAAATGTAATTAGAGCTTCCCCTAACTCCCCGCGTATTGTCATGCATACAGTGAACAGCGGTGAAGCAGAGATGGGTTATGCAGCTGCCGAAACCATGAATGATAAACTGCCGATAAAACAATGAGAAGCAGTTTAACTGATCTAATATTAGCTTTCCCACACACAAAGCCCTTCCCCAAAAACCAGCTAGCTCGGTGGGTGGGCCCTTACTTGAGGCGAGCCGCCGGGGGAGAAGCCTTGATTGGAGACTGGGGAGGTTGGAGACTGATTGGCTGGTGAGCCAGTCTGATTGCGGTACTGTTGGAGGGAAGAGGGTTAGCTAGCACTGAGCTCCATGACAGTCACACACAAACCTCATTGGAACTGATGTGAGATGAGATCAGCCGAGGCTCCACTTGTGGCCACTGTGGTAGGTAGAGTAGCAACAACCACCTGGTGTTCCTATTCTCTGATCAAAATCAAACTAAAAGGTAAAATAGTAAAAGTGGCTGTGGTACTGTGGATTTTCTGCCACGGTCCCGTCGTTAAATGTCTTTTTTGAGGCTATTGTCAGCCAATTTTTGCTGTAACAATACACTCTTTAGTCCGACTACATCTCAAAATGTCTTAACCTGTTCAAGATGTGTTTCTAGAAAATAAGAAAGTCACTGCACAAAGTGACAGGTCAATGTCAAATTTGTTTTAGGCCCAGTATCACACAAGGATATGTGAGGACAGTCACTAGGCTGCATATTGGATAGTCTGAGGACCTACTATGGTATTTCACACAGTGCACATGGCAAGTAAAAATAAACACATTAAATGTGGCCCTGGCCATTTCTTCAGATCGTTCATTATCTCCTTGCATCTTTTAACCAGACGTCTTGTCACCTTACCGTGCTGATGTTGATGCTGCCAGCGGTCTGGCTCTGGTTGTCTGGGGAGGGGTTGGTGACGGTGGCCGTGGCCGTAGCGGTGGACGCCGGGGTGGGCAAGGTGATGAGCCGGATCCCCTGCGGCAAGGCCTGCTGCTGCTTCTGGAGGTCACTGAGCAGCTGAGCCTGAGCTTGAGCCGTCAGCTGGTTGAACAGGGGGTACTGAGCGAGCTGCTGCTCCAGGGTCAAGGCCTCCATTGGCACTGCCTGAGAACAAGACACATACAGGTTCTGTGCAGATCTTAGGAAGTGACTTGGATCTCAGCTCACACTGGTCTGCTGTGTTGTAGAAAACACTCTGCACTAACCACATTTTGTGCAGATATAAAAATGCAGCACCACACACTCTAGTTTGGTTCAGCTGAAGTTCAAATAAACCACTCTGAACACGTCTGAAGTGAATGGATCTTTTATGTTTGCCAGCAGAACTCACCTGGGTGATATTCACAGGTGAGGACAGGGTGGGGGAGAGCTGCTGTGGTGACTGTTGGAGATGGAGGTCAGCACTGAGGGTCAGCGGCACCACAGCCGGCTGCCGGCGCTGTGCCGTTACTGTCATGGTGGGCTGAGAGGAGGTGGGGATTCCTGGCAAAGGAAAAAAACAAACAAAAAGCAATAAAACAAAGCTAAAACAAAGGGCTATTACAAATGAAATATTGAATTTCAACACTGGCTATATTCTGATTATTAAACAAAAATATGTGATTTCACACAATTAATTGTGCAGTCCAAACAAGAGGCATCCACACCATTAGTATTCCACACCCATGCCAACACTGAATGTGTGCACGCGTTCCCTGCTTCAACACGGTGGTTGTTACCATGGCTGGCAGCGCTGATGCCCAAGTGGGTGAGGTTGGTGGTCAGGCTGCCCGTGCTATTGGACGAGCTGAGGGCAGGGAAGGCCACGGTGTCCTCGGGGTCCAGAGGGGTGGACAGCGGCGGAGGGAACTGAATGTTGGTCAGGTCAGGCAGCGAACCGCCGGTGTTATGCGCAGCCGGGAGGACGGAGGGGTTCACTTCCTGGTCAGGTGATGGGAATATACTAGAAGACACAAATTTAGTCAAACGTGAGAGAAGCCAGTCTGATTTCACCCTATTTAGTTTTTGTGTGTAATATCAGCTGCTTTTTCTTTGGCATTTTAATCAGGTCTAAAATGACTTTCTGGCACTTATTGCTGCAACACACAAGCCATCATATGTTTAGGTACCTTTGCAGCACACGGCTGATGTACCTGTACTTGACCAAACCATCAAAACAATATGAAAATATACTGCTCCTGTATCAATGTGGATACAGCATGGCAAACTTGTGCAGTGTAAACAAACCACAGCTTATTAAAATAGGTTCCAGGGTGTGTGAGTGAAAAGCCCCTCCCAGCAGTTTTTCACTCAAAGAACTAATAAAAGCAACTGATAAACTAAATCTACTCACTTGATTCCAGGGACGTCACACGCCTTGGGCTTTGATGAATCATCCTGAGGAGAAAATATAGATATGAGCAAACATTGTCAAGCCATGGAAATGTATAGTAACAAGTGCACCCCTTGTAGCCCTTCCCATCGGTACCTTCTTGTCATCCCACATCTGTTTCTGTGTGTCCTCGTCTGCATTTGACTCAGAATCCTCCGTCCCAGGCACTGTTAGCAGCAGTACTAATTAGTAAAACAGCAAGAGACAGTTGCTTGCTATGACAAAATACATAACGATTCATCAAACCGGCTGAAGAAATGAGTCATCAATATCCCCCCCAGCAAGGCAGAATATAGTTCTGTGCACTAGATTCAAGTGAGCCTAAAAATAGCAAGGTGACCACCAGACAGAGCGTGGATTCCACCCATTCTTGGTTTGATTACATAAAAGCCTCAGACACTGATAGACATAATCCACATATAATCAGTGAATTATTGATCCTCCTTTCTAAATTATCCTAAGTAAGGTCCATTCAGAGACCAGGGCCACCGGACAAATTAGTTCCCTACTTAGTGACAGCATGTCAATCAGTTTTTTGAGTATGCACTTAGTATATACACACACTAAATAGCTCGTATTTCACAAAGACTAGATTTTCAAACCAAGAGCCCAACCTTTGTGACACAAACCTCTTCATGGCATCTAAAGCTAATCACTTGCATGACGACAGCGTGCATGAATAAATAAAGGCTGCTCTGTGTCTGTGTAACTGGATCTTGCATTACCTCGTTTAGGCTGGAGCTCCTGTGATCCCCCTGCAAACACTTCCTGCGGCTTTGGATTCATGGTGCTCTGGTGTAAGGCCGAGTCCGAATTTGTCCTGTGCGTGTTAGAAAGGGGAGATGTCAGCAAAATAACCCTGCCAACCACCTCAACACTGGCCTTGGGCCCATTCTCCAGCATCATATCTGTCGAGAATTAAGTTGGACTGCGCCACAGGCTAGTGTTCACTGTGGTATGGCCTATGTGAGGCATTCTTTGTTTTGCTTGAGTTTGGTCAGTTTACAGCTGCAAGGCTGCGGGGAGCTGGCTGGAGAGAACGCAAATTCTATTTTTGAAATTGAATTGTACCCAATTGTGGCCTGGTTCTCCGTTTGGCAAACAGACAAGCGGAGATGGCTTACCTTCTCCAGCTGGTGTCTGGCGGGGGGGAGAGGTAAACTGAGCCGTAGGGACAGCTGTCAATGTGAATCTCAGTTAAGGGTAATAATGCAACGGAAATGAGATATGCATTGGTATTATCCATGCTTTTTTTGTTCCTTGGCTGATCAGACCAGATGGAGTACTCTATAACAAAACACAAAAATGTGATTTTGATTGAACTTCTTTGAAAAACACTTTTTTCAGACTGTGTTTTGCTAAAATTCTAATGATGGAATAAAAGCACAATCTAAAAGCCAACACAATCAATAATAATGTCAACATATCCTCAAGGACACCAAGTATTTCAGAAGAAGGATATCTGGCGCCCATGTTTGTCGACCGATAGCGGTCGGCGGTGGGGGGAAGTGATGCGGTTGCGGTCGCGGTAAACACGCTCTACCAGTCCGTGGTGCCTGGTGGTCCGACTGGTATCCAGCACCGAGTTCTGAAGTAAACAGACCAAGTCAATGAGCTGAGCAAACCAGCTTACTTGTGCAACAAAATTACACCCAAATGTCTTGGTATCAATGGTGCAAAATGTGTTCATTTCAAAATGAGTCAAGCTATGGGCCCCCATACTGATGCTCGAGTTGGCAAATGTATTTAAAGATGGAAAGCCATGACAAGCAATGATATACTTTTAAATTTAGGATCCGAATTCACAATTTCATGGTAGAACTTGTGCAACCTACAGTTCTGGCTTCCTTTTGCTCCTGGACAATGCTAGACCTTGATCAGCCTGCAGCTCTGACCAGCAGGTCATTTCTAAATGGGTTATTGTCATCATAGTCTGAGATAAGCCTACAGACTTTCCGAAATGGGTATGATAGTATTATTCATGTTTAAGCCAATCATTCACCAATACTGAAGAAATCTGTAGCCTGTATGTCTGAGATGGTCGCCAACAGCTGAGAAAGTCCCACTGGTCGAGAATAAAACAACGATTTACTAGCTGAGAGATGCTAAGGGCTCACCTGAAAAGGCAGGTCAATGTTGCCATTTCCAATCTGATTGACATTGGGCAGTGAGCCTCCATAGTACTGTCCACGATTCTGCCCTAGTTGCAAATACTGGGTCTTCTGTAACTGCAACTGTGCAAAGTAAAATTGCATGAAAGCATGAGTGAATGACTGATCTGACACATGAAAAAGTGATGCTAAAAATGAACGAGGCCTGTCAGTCCACAGTGTTAAAATGAAACATGAATGTATTAACTGACAGATGAAAAGTGATGGGATGGGTGAGTGTGGCTGTTTCATGAACAATCGAGAGGCAGACAAAACCCCAGTTGGCATAAATAAATGTTCAGCAGATGTGACTGACGCCTGGCAACGGTGAACAATCGGATTTACAGTCAAACTTTACATGTTGCACACCTGGCCATTAGCCACGTCTGCTGCCATGAAACACAAACTGGTCACAAAAAAATAAATCATGCATTCTATTAAAAACAACAACAACGTGTGATTCGAGTCGACTATTTCTACCAAACAATGAACTGCGGTAGCGTGATTAATGCTCTGAACAAATGCAATGGATGGATGTTTGAATGGCAAGACACAAATCTGGCGGAGGCCAAACAACTTACTAGTTCCAATTAACTTTTGTGCATTAACTGACAAAATAAACCTGTTTACACTAAGCAACATACAGTAGATGGGCATCCTTCCCAGCAACACGCAAAAAACGTGAACCACAGGGCCAAAGAATCGGTGCAAATGTTTCCTGGCAACAAGGTGGTTTTCCTTATGTGATTGAAGCAACTATGCTGCAGCAACTCCTCACCACTATTGCCAAGAAGTTGCCCAGTGTGTTTGACAGCAGGGTATCTTCCAATGCTCTGCCTTAACCCGACGTTACAATATCATTGTCTAACGTGGTCATGTAGCAGGTACTATCGGTAAAGACCCTAGCGAATAAAACAACTGCACTGGAATTGATTTGCGTTGGTTTTATTTTCTCAAGTCACAGCTGATGCTCGATGCTGGTGTGCTGCTGAGTGCTAACTGGGTACCCAGCTAACGTTACGTAGTGGATGGTTATTGTTGTGGGGGGAAAAAAATCACAGCTGTGCTAAGAGCGCTGGCTGGCATTAGATTAGCCAGCGTTAGCCTCCTCTGCAGTCACAGTGTTGCTCCAGTTTAGTTGCCTGCAGCTTGTTGGCATTTGTTTGTTGGCATTAGACATGTCAGCAAACACGCTACTCAAGCCAACCACACACATACGGACGGAGCTCAGGTGCCAATTATTCACAGCACTAGCAGCATGCTAGCAAACGTTAACGAGTTTCGGTCACGCTGGTTAACGTTGCACATGAGTAGCTCGTCATATCAGCATATCTCAATGAAAACAAGCTGGGTGTATACTGTCAACCGTCTGAAAGCTGGCTGTCATTTGAAGGTGTTTCGCTGCTGCAGCTAACGACGTTAACGTTACCTAGTTAATATTAGCAATAACGCTCCGTAACGTTTGCTAGCTGGTGAGCGAAGCTAGAAAAATTAAACAACGGGGATGTGAAAGTCTTACCCGTGCTGCTCTGGTTATATTCAAGTCTTTCATCACTTCTTCAAAAGCAGCCGTCTCCTCCGCCTGTTTCTGATTATGCAAAGCGATTTTTTCGCTAAATTTGCGAGGATTGTTTGAGGACGCCATCTTTCCCTCTTCTTCTCAATGGAACGTTACGCACTACGCTGGGGTCTGCTTCCGTCGTCATCACGCACGGTGGCACAGGTGTGTGTTTGGGCTGCAAACAGCTTAATTTGACAGTGGATAATCAATAACTCTAGCTTTTACTGTACTCTGAATGTAAAGCGTTCAGCCACGACAAGGATTCAGACTTCAGAGCAGACTTAAATTTGCCTCATATTACATTAGTTTTCCGAAGGTGCCAGAAATAAAAATCTGGAGAATGTGTGATGTTAACACTAGTCTACCCTGAAAGGAGGAAAGGAAATGTAGCTGCTGTTTTGAAAGGATGGAAAACACATTAATAAAATCTCATGTATTATTAGTTAGGCTAAATAAGCCCTGCCTGAACAAATTATTTGACAGTTCATTCAAGAATCAAGATGATGTATGGACACTTTCAGGCAATTTTAGGCAATAGGAGTCTGATGAACTGGCGATTGGCAAATGGGACAAAATAGTTCTAGATGGACTCCATTAATCAAAGATTTAACAAAAAAAGCTGCTAAAACAGATGTGTAAACTGGCAGCGACTTTGCCTCTAAATATTGCTCAAATGTACTTATTTGTGCCGTGAAATCTTCATATGCATCATATGTTGAATTTATGGAAGGGAGAATATTAAATGCTCAAGTCTAAGTAATGAAGTGCAAAAGGTCAAACATGGTGGTATTGTCCTTCATGTGTGGAGAGGTGTGTAATGTGTTAAATTTGTTCAGAAAATATCTCATCCCACCAAGACAATAACACCAGAGTAGTATTTTTAATACATGAAACACCTTTAATAACAGATGCACATAAAGCTACACAAAAGTCTACATTCCCCTTTGATTAGAGTGGTTTTCTTTATAATGCACTTCAATGAGTATGTGCTTTTTACTGGTACAGGTAAAACATGACAAAGACACACTAAGGCAAATAGGAAACAGTTTTAAAATGGAAACTTCTTGTCATCATGTAGACTGCAAAAGTGGGAATTTTAGGCTCATCTCTAGCATACAGACAAACCACGTACTACTAAGACAGCAGCAGAATCAGTCAGCAAATTGCATGTCTCATCAATACTGCTTCAGAAAGTGCAGTAATGCAGTAAAAAATAAATAATAAAAAAATTCAAATTTGCCCTTCTTTAAAAAAATTGACAGAATCCCCTGGAAGGTTGCATGTTCTGGTGTTTGTTGAGAAATAAATGCCTGTGTGGTACACAAGATGTTAAAACTTGTTTCACATACAAAGCAGCAGACAGTTGAGTTCACAACAGACGCACACAGCTGCTGAGAGAGGTGTAAACTGTCTTTTTCAGCAGACTAGTTTGTCATGATGACCAAAAGATCGATTACTGTTTCAAAGAGGGGCTCTGTTCACGGCACACAAGGGCTGTGTCAAGGAACAAAACAAATAAATAAAATAAAAATACACTGGACAATCCATTAAGGTAAGAACTGAAGAATAATTAGAAATTTCCAAGATTAATCACGACCATGTGTTCCTTTGTGCTATTACTATTACCACAAATTGATGTGTGATGTACATAAATAAACTTAAGATCAACAAAATCATTTTTAGCTATTGTGTTCTTGGTTTGCTGAATGGTACTGTGACATCAAACAAAATATTACAAGATAAAAAGCAAACTAATTAAAAAAAAAAAAAAAGATTTCAACAATACAATCGAAATGTCCGACATTTAGGTTGAGCGTTAACACCTTTGCACAGCAAAATTCAACAAAAACATTGGGAATTGAAGAGTTTCATTCCACACCGGACTCTGACAAAATAAAGTCAGCAAATTCTTGCTTTTTAACAGGAAGGAAGCAGGTCACTTAAGCCCTTCTTTGGTGGAATAAAAAGACGGGATCCTTCATACTTTACAGGTACACACTTAGGAAATTCAGATACTGTTTAACTCATTTGCCCGTGGTTAGATCATCTCCTACTGGGCACTTGTAAAATAAATCCCATTGGCTGTAATATGAAAAAGGACTTCTGAACGTTGGAGATTGAAGGTAATTACTTAAAATAATACATTTAAAATCCAAACAGCTGACCCTCTGACTAAAATCAAAGATTACAATGCTGTTATCACTCAATACACAGACCTCAACCACAGGAAGGACAGGTAGATAATACACTGTATAGAGTAATGTTGTTCAATTGCTTTTCAGTCATTCCCTAAAGTGAACACAAACACACACACACACAACCAAGACAACAATACCTTATACGATGTTCACACCTTGTATTGACCCAACAGTCAGCAGCAAGAACGCACAGAGTCACATAGTCACAGTTGGCAGGTCACATGGTTAGCGTTGCGTGGTGGTTTGTGGAAGTATGATCGGCGTGCAAGCAATGCCAGCAAAGGACTCTGGGAAGTGCAGATCCCTCTCCCACTCATCTGTCTCTGTGTTGTAGACCTGCACGATGCTTGTGACATTGTTCAGGTGCCAGTTGTACCCGCCGACGATGTAGATCTTGTTGTCCAACAAGCAGCAGCCTGCCTCAGACTGCCCCGCCCGCATGGGGCTGACAGTAGTCCACTGGTCATTCTCTGGAACGTAATACTCTACTGCCAGCACATCAAAACAGCGGTCCACGTGGTCCATGCGGCCGCCCAGGGCGTAAACCCGCTCCTTGGTGCTGATCATGGCGTGCAGCACTCTGGGTTCGTTCATGGGAGCTCTGAAATCCCACTGGTCGGACACCGGGTCGTAGCAGTGGAGAGTTTTCTTGTCGTCCAGCGAGACGCCGTATCCCCCCGAGACGTACAGTTTGTCTCCACAGGGAGTCCCTGCGTGGCCCCAGATCCTGCGTTTTAATGGTTCCACGCAAGTCCACTCGTTCTTTTTTGGGCAGTAGCACTCCACAGACGACAGGCTGCCAGATCGATTGCGCCCTCCAGTGGCATACAGCTGTCCGCGCAGCACGTTGAGCTGAAACTGAATACGTCCCTCCTGCATAGGTTGGATGCGCAGCCACTGGTTCAGGTGCGGATCGTAACGAAAGCAGCTGTCCACCGCCCCCTCACCGCTGCGGTACTGTAAGTGCTGCCCGCCGACCACGTAGACAAAGTTATCGAGGACCGCGACGCAAGCATGACTGCAGCCCGTCTCCATCTCTGTCAGCTCTTTGAACTGGCGAGAGGCGGCGTCGGGGAGATAGTACACCTTAGTGCTCACGGTGCGGTCGTTGTCGGTGTAGGGCGTCCCGCCGAAGGTGATGAGCGACATGACATCAGACCGGATCATCGTTCGCGGAGACTGCATCTCATGCTGTCGGAATGGCAGGATCTGGTAATTGAAGGCCTCGAGGAGATACTGCCGGCACAGCACGTCCTCCACCATGATGTCCACCGTCTGGACACTGTCCACCAGCTCCGAGGAACGCATGAGCGGGAAGCGCACATGGCAGAGCACCCCATTGGCTTGGGCCCGGCGGGATTCATCATACTGGAGCCATCTGATGGCAGCATGAAACAGATCGATCTCACTACAATTCTTCAGCTTATTGCTCTGCAGGAAGAAGACAAGACGCTCCATGGGGATATGCAGGAAGTCCTCCTCCTCTGCAATCTGAAGGAAGTGGCGAAAGGTGAAGGCATCCACCGATTCCTTGAGGGAAGATAGGTTGAAGGTGGTGGCCATCTGGCCAATGTTCAGGCAGGTCTCTACGCTCATCGCCGACTTGAGGAACTCCTCGCAGAGCTCCACAACGGGGACCATCTGGAGAAAGACAGCTGCCCCGAGGACATCCTGAATGCAGTCCAGGTCTAAAGTGACTTCTGCACTGTAGGCAAAGTCAATGATGTGTTTCAGCCCACGGGCTGACAGGCCCTTTAGCTCAATGGTGTCCTGGTTTGACTCCCTCATACCTCCGGTAAACATTGCTCTGCAATGCAAGAATGGAAATTGAATGTCATTTGAGAATAACAAATCATCAAAATTCAGGGTTCCCACAGCTGCTCTAATGTACACTTAGACAGTTTTTCAATGACATTCTATAACCAATTCAGAGCAGTTCCATGACCTTAAAAAGATCTTCCTACCTGATTTGTTGTTTCACTGAAATCACAATGTGATGAAACAAGTTCTAAATACATTCTACTATATTCCTATAAAGTGAGCAATTTGTAAAATTCCCTGGCATTCCTCAGCTTCTCGAGTGAATTCATCAAGCTCCCTGATTCTGCCTGTGAGGAATAAGCCTCTGCAAACTCTTTATAAATTACATTATGTGTGGGAAGTTGTAAAACTGCAAATATGAATTTGGAGATAATGAGTCAGATGAGACAAAAGAATGAGAGTAAGGAAGAAAGGGAAAGAGAGAGGGAGAATCATTCTGGAGTGCATTTTATGTTCTACTCCCCCTCCTTAACTGACTGTTGTTGTCGATTGAGGGAATTCAAGCTTACTCTTCTGTAACACGCAAAGTGCTCTGGGGATAAGAGCATCAGCTGAGTGCCTACAATTTTAAATGTAAATGGGGCAGTGAGTATCTGTCAGAGGAGACAGACTAACCTGAAGTAGTCACTGCAGGAGGCCAGCACTGCTTTGTGAACCTGGAAGCGCTCCTCGTTGATGGCGAGCACCACGTCTAGCAGCTGGCCCTGAGCTCGCAGAAATGACAAGCCCTGGAGGAGGGTGGTGCTGTGGCTCGGGGCAGAGAACGTACAGCGCAGGGTGCTATTCTTGTTAGCCATACTGGAAGAGAAAAGGCTTTGTCATTATCAATGAACTCAGCTTCTCCATTTAACCTTAATTTTCCCTGTGTTCCTCAACTGAAAATGCAGACATGAATATCATGTGTGCTGATAGTAGCTCTGGTTACATGAGCGCCAAGCAGGCTGGAGGCACCATTTCCACCTGCTGTTAAAATATAATCTGTAGCTCGGCATCCTAGTGCAGAAAGCATGTTAATGCAAGGTGCAGCTGCACACAAGAGTGCACTGCAACATAAACGTGACCAGGTCTGCCAAAGTCAACCAGATGGAAATGCAATCTGTAATGTGTTAAAGAGCATCTGCCTATGGGGTAGCGACGACATCACTGCTGGTAAAAATGTCATCACCGTGAGTAGAAACGTCATCAAAGTGGGCAGAAAAATCAGAACGGCAGGTAGGAAAGTCATCATGATAGATAAAAATGTCGCCACTGCATAGTGATATGTCATCACCACAGGTAGAAATGACATCACTGCAGGTTGACACATCAAACATGACAGGAGGGGCAAACATCATTACAGTGGTAGACAGGGCTGCTGCAAGGAATTCTGAGGAGTCAATCATTTGGTTTTGGATGGGGGGCAAAATCTGTTTTTTCATGACAGATTCTATTAATTGAGGTTTTTTTTTCTTCAAGTGACACAAGGAGACACCTCAATTGTCCAGACATTGTGCACATGGCCCCTATGTGGCTTTGGGCCCCCTGAATTGTTTCCACTTTACCCCTCTTTATGACGACCCTGGTGGTTGGAGCAGCATTGCTGTGGTTTAGCAGCATCATCATGTTGCCTCCTACCAACGAGTCGTAAAAGATAAGAAAATAAGTCCAAGTTATACAGTAACAAGCACCATGTTAGTTTTAATCGCCGGCTTTCCACCTCCTGGCTTGTTTTGTGTAATAAGCACCTAAAACTGCAACCATTCGCAACACTGACAGAATACAAACAATGAAAATGCATGCGAGTGTAAACATGAGGGCGTGATAACACTGTTCATTAAGTGGACAGCATTCTCAGATGCTCAGACTGCATTGTAAAACCGGGTGTAAATGAAGGCCAACGGTCATTTCATTTCAGCTGATCTCAGTTTGAAAATTAACTTCAGCCTTCAGTAATAAAAATAAAAAAGCCAAGAAATTCTGGGCTAAAACTGTCAAATAAATGGGACTGACAGCAGTAAAGGCTTTACTTTTTAATGTCTATCACTATTAATATCTGGCATTAATCAAAATAAAATCTGTGCAAATATCAGACCAATAAACAAGCCATTCATTTGGTGGTTGTCATTGTATAAAGCTGCACACTGTCCTTCCACAGCACTTTGTTTGTTATGAGAACTGCTGTACAGTATAGTTTTGTTGTTGCACATCTAGTTCCTGATGGGCTGCTGACTGGTGTTTTCGGTGTCATGTTGCAGGTTAGACTATCAATTAATCATGAGAATGACATCAGGCAGCGGCAGTGCTCAGTGTTATTGATTAGAAGTTATCAACTTCACAAACTATGACATGAAAACGAAACTTAGTCCAATGCTTTAATTCACCTTCACTAAATGCACTGCTTTGCCTTGGCCATTTAAAACCCCTCCAGTCTTTCTGGAGGGGGGTTTCACCTGCTGCAGAACAGCAGATTAGATGGGTAACAGGCTGGACTGCATCGTTAGTTTTTGTTTTCCACAATTTATAAAAAAAATAAGCAACGATGAGGCCGGAGAGGCCAGGGATCCGCGGCGTTTCCTGGTGTAACACCCCGGCGCCGGGACGCTGCTGCCGGGCCCGGGGCTTCGGAGAGTTGCGCGGCCGGGAAACAGGGACGAACCGAGCCAGCATCCATGCACACACACATAAACACACATACATACACACACGGGTCCACACCTCATCCTGCTCACCTGTTCTGCGGCTGTCTCGAAGCAAAATCCCCACCATCCGACTCCGCCATCTTCTAGCACACTGCAACACGCATGGGGCATTTTCACACGCATTACCAGAAAGTCAACGTAACTGGCCCATTCATGTTTTATTAGTAAAAGCACCACGCCTGACTGTTACACAGCCACAGACGCAGAGCTGCGGTCTGGGAGCTATCCTGTGGTAAAATGACGACCGCTCTTTCTGCCTGCCCTGCTACATGTCCTCTCACTGTACTGCTGCCTTCTGACCACTAGGCGGCGCCGCAGAGCTGGAGGCCAATAGTAGATGACTGCAGCGGTCCCTAGTCTGGGGTCCAAGGACCCTCAGAGGGCATTTACCATCCTTAAATTACTTTATAAAGAAGACAACAAACTGAGCAAATAAAATTTCCCTTTGGCCGACACGGTTCTCATCTATAATGACAGTAAAAACAGCCTCTCAAGTATCACTGTCACATTATTACTAATATCTTGGGGATTACTTCATTGGACAGATGAGCAGATAAGTGATGATATCTGGTGTTCCTGTTATTAACACAAATGTAACCGCACACATTTTACAGATGTTTGTCTGCTGTCTGCGGTCTGAACAGATTTTCATACTCTTGATGTGGTTAGAGATAATGAACTGACAGACATTAAATACCCAGTGAAGCTCTGGCTGGCGTGCCAACAGGCCTAAAATAAAAATAAGACAGGAAGCAAGAGAAAGAGTGCGTGGAGAAGAAATTAAAGTGCAGAGTGGTGGAAAATCTGTCATCATTTTTGGTAAAATAACAAGACATGCTCTTATTTTACAAAGGTAGGTTGAAATACCACAGATGCAGCAAGTACTGTATGAGTAAGCAAGCCTTTTCTCCATGCATGACTGCTTTTTTAGGTCATTGGTTTTGTGTAAACCACGTCCTGTCACATTTTCATGTGACAACTCTTTTTTTTTTTTTTTTTTTTTTTTTTTTTTTTTTTTTTTTACTGCGTTTTTCTACCTCTAAGTTGCTGTGCCATCACTTCTATGGCCTCCGTCATCTGCATCCCTTCAGAGTTCATGTGTTCATTCACTAACCAATATTGTGCAGTAAAGATGATGTTCCATCTGCACTTTGTGGTGTGGTGGCTTGCAGGAAAAATCACATCTACCACAATTCTGTTGTTTCTCTCACCTTAGCTGAAGGTTTCTATACATGCTGAGTGAGTTTCATGATCAGAAGTTGAATTTTGGTCAGGCAAGATTCCCTATTTCCGACCACAACCCCTCTTGATATCCCAGAAGTCAAAGCTGAGCAGAACTTGTCCCTGAGCAGGAAATTTTGTCTGGGAAAAACATCATTACTGTGAAATACACATAATACATTGCGTAAATAAGACTTAATAAGATTTATTTTTTCACTTTGACGGAGCTAGGCTAATGATTCCTTTAGACTTCAAGTCTTTATGCTAAGCTAATATGAAATGCTAACCATCGGAACCGAAGCAGTGGACGTACAGAGGTGAAAATGGTATCGAACATCTTATCAGTCTGGGTAAGGTGGAAAAGGGTACTTTTCCAAAAATGTTTTCCT
>OMLF01028483.1:31487-41719 GCA_900302615.1 Holocentrus rufus
CTGTGATTACCCTGGACATTACAGCAGTCATATCTACATCTATGATGCATCTGTTGATTTTATGCCGACCACAGAATGAGACGAACCCAGAGACCTTTTGTGAGAGTAGAGGAGGATCGCACGAGGGGTTTGGAGGCAGAAAGACACGAGTAGGCCTCGATTTCGCAGCAGGAGAGTACAGTCGCCCATCTTTTTAAAGTCATGGGAACCCCCAGCTTCAGTTCCTCTCCGCCTACTCAGCAGGTTGGAAAAATGCAGAAAAGCAGTTGAACTGAAGAGCAACCATATCAAACAGTCATTGACATTCTTCTGCTTTTGATTTTTTAACGCAGGAAAACCCAGAGCCTAAATGTTGTCAGCTGAGCATATGCACGTAAATGTGTCAGTCAAGCCTAGATATCAGTTTGATGATGCAATTTTGGTTGAGACCACAAAGAACTGTCAGTACAAGATAGATCTGACATAGAGTTTACGTCATTAGGGCCTTTATTTTTTGACAGTCAAGTCAAAGTCTACTAGGCCTTAGTTGTCAAATTCACTCAATAAATACTGATTCAAATGTGCAGTAGGTAAAATCTTTCCTTCCCTATTGTACAAGTTGACACATACCTGGGGATTTGATGGGCTCTGATTGGTTAATTACATAGATAACTCTGATTGGATGTTTGATTCAGACTGATTTATTTATTTTTAAAAGCGTAAATATGAAGAACACTTGGTTTTTAAATAGATGTTGACATGTTATGGCTAAATGTAATGATTTCACTCAAAATAACAATTAATGAATGCAATGAAATAATATTGCATACTGCAGCTTTAATGACGCTAACTCGATTACTTCACCAGGTGCTAAGACTTTGGGGGCATAAGGGGAGAACCCAGCAGTCAAAGCAGTTTTCCATATTGAAACTGCTTTCAACAGATTACAAGAACTGTCTAAAACGTCAGACCGGGAAAAGAATGATGTAACGAGAGTGTAAGATGATTTAAGTGGTATCTAAAAATATGCCACCCACTTCTTCAAACAAAGGGGAAGAAGGGACAGTGGGAGGACAAGTTTACAGGGGGCACAGGAGGTTGCAATTTTCTGTCTTCCCTCAGATGATAACAATAAATTCAGATTTTGTGTAATTGTATAGAAGTGAACATTTTTTTCATGTGTCACACAGGGGACATTAATGATGTTGGTGTTTAAAATTCGGCTAAGTATCCTTTGAGGTTGCGGCCATGAAAAAGTCATCCTCCTGCTCCTCCTACTCATCCTACATCCTCATTCTAGTCCCATTTCCTATTTATATGAGTTGCAGTTTCATTCTAAAACATTTACCTTGAAAAAGATGCCTACTAGAAGTTTCTGTTAACTCAACTTTCTCAGTAATTCAGAAGATCTGATGGAAGGATGATTTTTCTACAGTAATCTTTTGATTTTGTGCAGCACCTTAAGACAGGATGCATCTCAGAATAACTCCACTCTGAAAAACTTTTGGAGTTGCAAACTGGTATTTAGTGCTGTGTAGCTATTAAGTGCAACAGTGCTGATTTATATTGTCAACATGTGTGATGGTGCTGTATTTATTTCACTAAACCTGGCCCAGGTCGCCCTCCAGAGGTCAAAATGAGCAGCTGGTGTTCAGCTGAATACACAGCTGTGCTAAAAGACAGATGTCCTAAACTCAATCTTTTGGTAAAAGATCAATTCTACCCTCACTATAAAGGTTGAGTTGACACACTCCAACCTGTTCCAATTTCCAAAACAGCTCTACCACAAACTCAAGGTGCCATATATAGTTTCAGTTTATATATAATGCTATCAGTCCAATGGGTAACACTTTTTCAAAAGTGTGAAATTTCAAATTTCCTCTGGCAGCTACGTTATTTAACTTCAAGTTGACTATTGTTGCACTTTGTCCTCCTCTCTTTTTTATTGATCAACAGTTAACGGTCAAAAAATGTAGAAAGGGTATAAATTTAATCTATAAAGTGCCTGATTTGGCATGGGCTAACACATATAGCTGTCACTTTCCGGTCTGGGATCTTTGTCACGTCACAATTTTCCTGCCTATCTTTACTTTAATCTGTCTGATTAAAGGTAGAAAAAGTGACAAAAAAGTAGTTATAAAAACAGGCAGAATTTGTAGTATTTTGAAGTCAATGTGGGTATTATTTTGGGAGTTATTCTTGCTATCGCTAGCTAGCTTGATGCAGCTACTCCCCATACTCAGCTCTGTTCAGTAAACTTCTTGAAGCAAACTTATTCATGCACCTATAAGGTGAAAATGTATGCAGATACTACAACTACAATTTCATGTACTGTAAAGGAGGGAAACACTAGGATTGGATAACAAGGGAGACAACGAGGGCTGGACTGGGCTGACGAGATGAACACAGGTCAGGTGTGCAGGGGAACAGGAGGGCCACAAAGAGCAGGGACAGAAAACCAAAACAAGAAACACAAGGAACACAAGAGACCAGAAGCAGAACTAAAACCCCAAAACACAAGTCCATAACCTAAAGAGTCCCAAACACAAGGAAAACAAGAGTCCAAAGAACACAGAGCCATGACAGGAAACACAAACGTTCATCTGGAAAAAATTACAAACAGGATGTGAGATGTTTCTGGCTGGCTAACCCTAACCCTAACCTTAACCTTAACCCTATCCTGGTTGATGTCACAAATTGTAAAAGTGCGTCAACATGAGGCATAAGGCAGTGCAACTCCCAATTTATACATCACAACCATGTCTCAAAGGGCAAAAGTAGTATCGAAATGATCAGTTATACTCAGAGTAGACCATGAAGTATCATCTGTATGAGAAAGCCAGTAATATTTGAACTGGCCCCATCTCAGACATACTGGGTTTCATTCTTAGTTGTGCTGCACTTACACCATGTTTGCAGAAGTCATCTCATGTGTCCGTGAGTAGTTTCTTCAGGTCCTGTCAGTATTACCACAGTGTGCCTTTATCTCTATATAGATATACTCCAACCAATAACCAAAAGGTCACAAATTCAAACCCTACAGAAGCTCCTCCATGTCCAACAGTCTATTTTTTTTCTCTCAAGTTTATTTTCTGTCATTTCTGCATTATTAGATAGGCATAGCAGACTGAGACAGGAATGACAGTGTTGTAGAAATCTCTTTGTAATAAGCAGGCTGAGAGCCAGCAATGTCTTATGGGTAGTTTATTAAAATAGGATCATTGGAAGAGCACAGAAACTGCATACAAACTGCTGATAAGAGAGCAAAAGTATCAGCTAGATATGTAAAATTCACTCTTTCTTCTTCTTCTTGGATCACCCGAGACGGTTGTTAACCCCTTAATACCCAATTTTCCCTCAAATTCGCTCCTAAGTAAGTTAGAAACATTTTTCCATATTGTATGTCACATACAAATTCTGATCTGCTGGTTGCAACTCTTCATTGAAGCTACATCACACTTATATGCAGTGATATATTCAAAACCAAGACGTCACTCTCTTATGGCTGCACCATAGAGAGAATAAAAGTAACATGCAAACTGTTCTACTTTTTCATTCCCTTTCCTGGATATTTTACCTTAACATGTTGTTACATAATTGGTCCAGCAAGTGGCAGAATAGAGATAAAAAGGCTTCAATTTTGAACTCTTTAATCTTCTAGGTATCTGTGTCAGAATGATCCTATCTGATATCTGTTTGAAAAACTGACTCATAATCAGCAAGATTGCTCTGATCCTTTATTGGAAAACAAGGGATTAGAAAATGTATTTTGTGTGGGCTCAGATGACTCACTTACTTTTTACCAACTTACTTTTCAGCTCCTCCAGGAATTTGTCCTCCACCTCCTGTCTCTTCTCTCCTGGGCTAATTTTCCAAAAATGGGAAATAGAATAGAAACCTCTATTTTCAGTGTAGTTCCAGGACCCCGAAAGATTCCCCAAATTCTCTGTAGAGCAGCTGAGATCAATGACTCTTCTTTACCAAAAACTTTGCCACGGCTTTAAACACCTTACATGTGACGACAACAGTGACAGTTACAGAAATCATTCATCCTGATATCTTAATATATTATTTCATAATTTCCACTTATCTCACCCCCCGACTAGATGTCTACTTCTTTTGTGCTCATTTTCATAAACAATTTTTCATTCATTTTCTCTCAGTATGATCTACTGCAGTTTTACCCTCATAAAGCTCAAATCTGCACTTGTTCATATCATCTACTAATACATTTCCACTCAATAAGTTCTTATATAGATCTTATATGCATATACTATATATTAATGCACTGAAATTGTTAGTTGCAGGATGTTTAACACTGCCTATCTGCAAAGAATTGATTAATTTACTGCATTCTATCACTGCAAAAACACAAATTTTCCCAAAGGGCTCAGTGAAGTTTCAATACCAAAGAGTTACCTGTTGTGGAACTTGGGTTGAAGATTGTCTATTTAAGATGTTTTATACTTGTGTAGACAATCCCAACAGTGTTACAATCTGGTGCCACTAGAGGGAAGTCTTATACCACTATTTTAGTGAGAACAGGGAAACGTGATCATCATTCTTACATGTGTTTATCAGTAAGCACATGGAGGCTGCAGAGTTTGGTCTGAGGCCAAATTCTCTCACACTACCAAATCCCTTTTGGTCCCAGCCATTTGGTAAGCAGATAATCATTAAAGGGGCAGTAAGTAATTTTTTTTCCTGCTACATAACACCAAATGACCATAATATATCTGTTGGAGGGTTGATAGAAGTGGTGATCAGTACTAATCTAACTAATCTGATGAGATTTCTGGCTTTCAAAACTTTCTGAAGACAGACATGATGATGTTGTAATATGTGATACTGACACAGTGTGAACATTTCCACATCAGGCTTAGTCTTTGCTTTGATCACTAACTTGAAACTGGAAATAGTGTGGATAGAAATGAACAAACAAAAGAAAAATGGACTAAGAACGGAGATTTCTGAGGGGAGATGAACTGAGTTTTATTAAGTTTTATCAGGAAAGTTGTAACCCACTGTTTGCTAATAATGACTGACCAAAGTCATTATGTCCCTTTAATAAAGTTTAAATGAGAAAATAGTTTCCTCACAGCTTGTCACTCGAGCAGGGTTTGGATAACTGAGTTATAACAGTCTTTGGGGTTTATTGGGGTACAGAGAGCTTCCAGACAGTCACATTTCATGAGCAGCAAAGCAAAGTTATTACTGGTGTTTGAGCAGTTGGCCCACAATCTGAACCACGCAGAGATAATGTTAGCAGTAATGATGTGTAAACCAGACCTGTCAGACATTACACCTACTGATCCTCCACCAACAGCTAAAGAAACAGTACACAGAAAAGATGCTTGAGCGTTACCATTCATGGAACCAGATCAATACTGGATTTCCCACTGACAGAGAGCTAACAACGGTCTTGTTATACTAGTATGTGGCCTTTTGATGTCATTACCATGCTAGTTATCCCCATCACCCCCGTGAAATTGGGAAATCTGTTGGGAATCATCACGTTTTCCCGTCAGAGAAAGGTACACTAGTTAATTAATGCAAAGATCAAACCTAAATTTCTAGTGAGGAAGGAGGTGATATAACTGGAATAGTACATCAGATTTTTTGCCTTCAGAGGCGGTCTTTTTAGCCTTTATAGCTGAAATGTCATGTGACAGATTATGAGGCTGAAATTGATTTTAAAAAGCTAGAAATGTGATGAGCTGTCCAGATGATGGCTGAGTCATTGGTACAGACCAAAAAAGCAATCAGTCCCCCGCAAATATTCAGCACCATAGGGCAGGGAAAACCTTTTACAACTGTGAAATTTCTGTTAATTTGTTCAAATGTGCCAACATCAATGAGACAGATTCCTGCGTATTTATTTCAGTACATTTCAGTGAAGACACTTCTGATCAAATTACGATTAATAATACGTACCTGCATAGTTCAGAGGTCAATTTTTGTTATGCATGCGCTTTGGAAAATTGGCTCCGTATGTATGAATTTCCACCCGACTTCTGAAACCTTTCCATCCTTAGTCCTTTTAGTCTTCTGTTTACTGCATTTTCTGCTGATGTTGGGTGGAAAACAGGATCTGCATTAACCTTACACCTACAAGTCGACACCACAGATGTTATGTGGTTATTAAGGGCAGGCCCAGGCAGGATATGCCAAAAGCCTTACACAAAACATTTTCAACTAGATATACTTCGGTGATAAGTGCTTGTTTCAACGGTTAGTCTAATAATGTCCCCAAAAATTTTTGATATGATAAACTGCTAATTATTAGCAATAAAATTTATTCTGTTCTTCTTTTCCTCTGTTAATATACATTATCACAATGATCACAATTATCAAAAGGGTTGAAATCACCAATTTTCAGAAACATGTTATTTCCCAAACTATTATATGTAATAAGAGACTAAATTAGATATGCAGCTTACAAATTTGCTTATTAACCATTGTGTTAAATGCATGTGAAAGAGCTTTTGTGTTAACAGTTAATAAATAAATAAATGAATAAATAAATAACTTTCCTGTTGATGTAGTACATATGATAATGCAATAAAAAAACAAAAAACTAATAACAGTCATTGTTGCTAAACTGAATAGGAAATGCAAAATGCTGACGCAGTTAGTGCACTAGTTTTTGCATTAGTTTTTGCATTGCACTAGTTTTATGTTTTTTTTTAATGGTTCACTACATTTAAAGGAAAGCACTACAGTTATGTGCGGTTTGGTTTGTTTATGAATCTGGCTGATGAAACAACAATGTAGAGGTGGGTGTTAAGTTGTGCAAAGTGCAGAGACGTTTAACGCTTGTGACTGCAGCAGGTGACATGCGGAGAGTGGCAACTAAACTGCACACACCATCTAAACGACACCCATTTAAATTTCAAAGAAGCGAGAGGCGCAGTGCAGTGGTGCGTTCAGCATTTGTCTTATTGCTCCTAAAACAGAGCTGAGACATCAAATAAAGTCCGGGTGAGTTTCATTCTGCTTCGTGAAAAAGGAGCCAAGTGCTAAAACTGTGTACTGTTTGTTCTGTTTACAGAAACAGAAAGATCAGACTTAGGTCAAATAGTCAAGTAGTATTTTAGAATAACTGTTTAATAGTTTGTTCTAATCTATTTCCATCCAAGGTGAGTGGGTTTTTAAGTATTAATGTGTGATCTTGTCACAGGAATACATACTTTGCTACTCTCTATTTCTGATTGCTATGACACAGCAATGATCCAATTCATGATTTCATTTCTGCTTTAAACATTCAGTGTCTTGGTGTGCAGCTCTTGGGGAAAATTCCTCTGTGTTTCATGTTTCTGGTTCATTGGGGATAAACAGAAGAGGGACAGTTCACATGAGCAGCGACAGCCACCGTGGCTGAACAGACCAAGAATAGTGCACCACCTACAGAAACTCAAACTCCATCAACGGTAAATTAAAGGAGAAAGTCACCACAGAACCGCCCACGCGGTTTGACGGGTGAACTCTAGGATGTGCAGAAACGCAGCAACAAGACAACAAGAAAACCTGACATCAGGAAAATCAATCAGAGTTAATTTAGCTTACTTTTTCCGTGATTGGCATCCTTATCTGACTCCATCTGAAGTGTCTTAACGTAGTCTGCTGCTCCAAGCAGACCGAAACAAATGTTGAGTTATTTGCAAACAAGTATGCCAAAGAATGCAAGTTTGCCAACTCTCATGCATGTGGAACTTTGAAGTTCAGTCTTGTGCACAAACAAACCTCACACCAGTTTAAAATGTAGTGAGATTAAGTCTGAGCGAGGTGAACAGACATATATACATTTACAATATTTTTCCCTGCATGATGAGATCATATTGACTCACAGACTGACAGACTGAATTGGCTCCCTCTCTCCTGCAGCACTGCTGTTTGTTTCTGAAAATACAGACCGAGTGGTCAGCAGGTGGTTCGTGGTAAGAGCCTCCACACACAGTTAACCACAGTTAGAGCATTTTGACATGAAGTAGTAGGATAAACACAGGTGTTACTAATGGCATTAATTAAGTTTATTTAAGTGGCCCAGAGCCTTTTTCCAGTGAGCCTGCATGAACAACAGCAGGACCCTGGCTCTGTTAGACCTAAATGTAACTGAACCTTCATCAGTGTCATTAGTAACACCCGTGCTTTCCTCGCTATTTTATGTCAAAATGGCTGCTGTGAAAAAGAACTGAAATGATTCATGATGAAAACATACAAACACAAGTTACAGCATGAAAATCTCACCCCTGCCAGCTGACCAAAGTTGGCAGCCCCACGACGGCAAATAAGTGTCATTATTTTCACAATGAATGCTGATTGGATGTTTACCTACACAGATGTTTATTGGAAGGAGTTAAACCTCAATAGATGGAGCCTAAGAACTACAGAAAATGAAAAGAGGTAAGAGAAGAAAAGGCTAATATTTTAAAGGCTTGTGCTCTGCCTCTAACTGAAAAAAACCCTGAAAAATCCACCGGCGCCGCACACCAGACTGACTGAGGCTCACAGTCAGATCGTTTTTTTGTGTGCTAAAAGTTTCCATGAACACACTGCACAGACTGCAGCTGGCCGCCGAAAGGCGCGCACACACACACACACACACACACACACAGTCACACACACACACACACACACACCACCCATTGCTCTCAGTCTGTTGCCAAGGCAACCAGAGATCATGACACGGGAACGATTATTGGCTGTTAGAGATCACACACACACACACACACACACCCACACACACACACAGACACACACACACACACACACCTACTCTCACACCTTATCCAGGTCTGGCTGTGTGTGTCATGTTTTGACAGCAAGAGAGAAACCTGCTGTGTGTGTGTGTGTGTGTGTGTGTGTGTGTTCCAGGTTTCATATAGAGAACAATCAGAGGTGATTCCTGCAGCTCTTCTGATGTTTGATTATTGATCAGAAGACATTATCTGTGTAAAAAGAGATGACCTTTGACCAGTGTGTGAAGTACGGGGGAGTCCGGGGGGGTCGAGCCCCTGATTAACCCTTGAGACCCCCTGAAAGCCTCAAGAGCAAAAATTGAGGGGGTGTCTCAAATTTTGCTAAGAAATAAAATTAAAAATATTGTAGCGCCCAGCAGGACGTTGGAAAGAAAGGCGACGGTTTATCAGTCACGCCACTTTATTACTGAACTGAGATTACTGGAAAAACTTTCATCCGTCATTCATGTTTTCGGATCAGGTTCGATTTTCTGTGTTTGTTTTTTTTTTTGCATTTGTAAAAAGCCTTTTTGAGCACTCACAGCCACCATAAAAACAAATAACACCAAAATAACACACAGGCATCGTCGCCGATCCCGATTGTTTCGCATGCAGGAAACAATTTAAAGAAACATCACATCCAAACTTTCATAACTTGAAAATATACTAAAAAATAAGGCCGAAACGAAAAAACAAGGATGTCATTTTAACTCAGAATGTATTCAGGTAATTCAAATAGCAACTACCGCTCTGGATTACATCCCGCCTTCTGTCTCTGCTGGGATTATACAACTCGCGTTTCAATCCTCTGCTGTCTGTCGCTGTCCAGCACTTTTTTGTTGTTGTTGTTGTGACATTTAGAAAACATTTCACAGCAAGAACAAACAGCACTGACCTTCCTTAACTTTTCATTTATTTTAGTGTTGGGTTAAGAAAAACAGTTTCAGGAGTGTCGAGAGCTGCAGAGTGAAGCTGATGTTCACTGACTGTCAGTCCATCATGTTGTCAGACACTTATAATGTTAATCTGAGCCTGTCAGTGACAAAACAAACACGTTTAGTAGATGTACTGTGACACAGGCAGGTTGCCCCATTGGATCACATAAAAGCATAGAGAAATGATAAAATGCTGAAACAGGAGTTGTGTGAAACGAGTGAGATGTTGGCAGTCAGCTGTTAGTTTGGTGAGCTGTGCTTTTCCTCTGGACGGCGTCCGTCAGCAGACGATGTGAAACGTGGTGGAGCCACATGAGTCTGAAAATGTCCTCAGAGAGTCAGTTTGTCTGTGCTGTTTCACAGAGTGTGTGTTATCATGTGCATAAATATCCATATGAAGGATCAGGGCAGGATGCAAATCACACACACACACACACACACACACACACACAGGGAGGCAGGTTGAGGTTGAACTGATGAAGGCAGATCAGCACAGGAGGAACCGACAGACTGATGATGTATTGATCAGTTCACTCCATTCAGTTTAGTTCTCTGGACCTCCAACATGGCCACCAATGTA
>OMLF01028484.1:1537-17482 GCA_900302615.1 Holocentrus rufus
GACTGTTAATGGTTACAGATGACTTGACAGGGATACGATCATGCAATTTAGATTGCAATGGCAAATGAGAATAACTTCCTATAACAGGTGAGTTTCAGTGGTGGATTACATGATTTGGATATTACATTGCAACTGTTAAAGGTGCAGTATGCAAAATTGCGAATGGAATGAGAACGGTTTAGACTCAAGCATGGGATAAACATGGAATTAGTTGGTTGAGTCTACATGGTTCCCATCATTGGATGAAACAGGTTTTTATTCGTTTTTTTGTCAGTTGAGTCTAAACAGTTCTCACTTCAATTGACCCTCAGTTTTGCATAGTGCACTTTTAATCTTGGATTCTACTCTGATAACTCAATTTCTATACACTGAAACTCTAGCATTGTAATTTTGCTTTTAAATATGATTATTTGATCTTTTTTATCATACAATTTTGGCCTTTTATATGGCAAAATTCAGCCCTGTAATTTAACAGTACAAGACAATGGTCTCACATGATAATACCATAACGCCACATTCGAGCCTCCCAGCATGCTAACCTAACCTTGTAACCCGGACTTGCTGCATTACTGTGGGAAGCCCACTTTCCTGCTGCAATTTCATGCACTGATTCATGGGAAATGCTGAGAGTCTGACAGATACAGGGGTAGAAAATTGTGCGAGCAGATGTGGAATTTGCTGTCATGTCAGCCAAGGTGAACACACACGTGTTGTTGTCAGACGCCGTGTTCCATTCGGAGCCAGCGCGAGCCTCATGAATACAGTCTTTTCTTGTCGGCTGCCTTGGTAGAAAGAGTAAATCAATCAAGCCATCTTCAACACAGCCTGAATTCAATATACTGTGGTATTTTCTTCACGCTTTTCACCCTGGCAACGGGAGATAACCTTGAGAGCCCACAGATTGCTATTCAGAGATGGAGATTTTTTTTCTCTAAGAGAGGCTATTGAAAGATATGCTTTTCATTTTTCTTTTTCTTCATCCCCGACTCTCTCTTTCTCACTCCTCTCATCTCCTGTTCTTCTCCTATCTCTCTATATCTAATGCTGTGGTACTTACTCCATTTATTCCAGTGACTTGATGCAGGCTCTTTATTTTGGACCCATGGCATTAACCTCCTCATTTCACTTCATTTCCAATATACTTGCCCCATAATGAGAAGAAGCGGGGCGTTTTTCATACTGAAAGCCTGATGTGTCATGGCAAAAGCCTGCTCTCACATCCTGGTAACCGTTGCTACCCTTGACAAGAGGCCTATAAATACATACCAGAAAAACATTCAGGCCTTCACTCAGCATTCAACAACCTGATCTCCACAGCACAACCAACTCGGGTTGGCCAAAACCAAATTTATATGCATAGCGGCGCTTTGATGGCTTTGCCGGTGCGAACGACAGCAATGCTGTCCAACCTTTCACATCATCTTCAGAAGCGATGCATTGTAAAATAAATCAAGGAACTGTGTGGATTTATAGGAATACAGAGTAAGCCCCGGTTCATTCTGTTGTTGAAAACAAGGCTCCAGCAATGTGGATTTTTGATGGCTGATATCAGTATCAGTATTTTGCACCAAAGATGCCAATAGCTAATATTCAGCATTTTCACATTTGACTATTTTTATAACCAAAAGCATTCCAAGTTTTCAGCATATGCCCCGGAATTTTATTCTCATCAGGGTGGAAAAGCCTCTTAAACAGCACTTAGACCATCAAGGGACACTAAAAGTCTCCACTGAAACCATAACTAATGAAATTATTTTAGGTTACCATTTCTTTAAAGTCACAATGAAATGAAAACTGACATTTTCCACTTTGTTTGCTAATATTCCATGACACAAAATACAGGCACTAAACAGCGAATGGTAAAATTTGCATTTTTATATATGAATATTTTATATTTTCTTATATGTTTTTTTTTATATCAAATCAAATATTTACTTTCTGAATAACAGTATATCTTTACCTCATCAGGTACCTATAGGTATACACAAAAATCCCAACCGATAAAGCTATCACAGATTTTTCAGCGTTGATGTTTATCTAACCTTAGTTGAAACCCAGCTGAAACTGTAATGTTCTTCATTGCATGAATTTGCCCTTTTCTCTACCTGCTCATGCCTCACACATCCTCAACTTTGCTCTTTTAACAGAGAATGTCACAGAGATCAAGACGAATATTTTTGTCACGAGCTTCGGTCCTGTGTCTGACACAGAGATGGTGAGTCTGTCGGCAGCAAACACCAGGTTATCTGTATCTAAACCTTTACTTACATTCAGTTAATAGCAGTGTGGTATGAAGAGAGATGGGTAGCACTGTTACCGACTTAGCAGTACCCCATAAATAGTCTACACTGATGCCCCAAATGTGTCTTTGGAGATGGGCAAAGGTGCTTCTTCACAGCCAAAGGCATTAGGAACGGAGACAAAATTGATGTGGACTTTAAACATCAGAGGTTTAATGCAATGTGGCTGGCCCATTCCCATTTGTTCCAAATGATTCATTCTCTTATTAATTCATCTCTGCGTGAGCTATAAGGTTCCACCTGGGTAGGAAAAGACATTAAATCTCTTCTTTCATTAAATCCCATATAATCTCCTGCCATATCCTAGCACACTTTGACACCATGACCAAACTGACCACTTACCTATAATCGACTTGAAAAAGGTATTGACAAGGCCACTTGATTGATTAATGGAATGTGGCATTAGGCCTGGATGGCTTGGTGGCTCATAAAACCTTAATGTGTCAGCCCACTAACAGTGTCATTATGGTAAGGGATGCAGTTTTGCATGTGTACTCATTTATTTTTTGAGCAAGAGGCAAATCAAGATTTCATGCAGCAGTGAATATGTGATGAATTTCTACATCGTGGTGTCAAATTAACATAATATGTGATCTTCAGTGGGTTCATATAGGCATAGGGAACGAACTCATAGAAAGCACTCATATTCAGCTATTATATATAAAATTAATTATACGTAATATTTTATAGATGATTCTTATTAGGAAGAACTTGCAAGACAAATTTGTTCTTCCTCCATAACTCACTTATTTCCTCATGAATTCAGAGCAAACCTTCAGACATTACAGGCCATAACTAAATGTCATGTAACTTATACTCTAGTAAAACCTGATATCCTGATTGTATCCTATTAAAACCCCATGTTATACCCCAGCTAAATCTTTGTTTTCTCTTTGCCTCAGGAATATACCATTGACGTGTTCTTCCGTCAAAGCTGGAAGGACGAGCGTCTGTGTTTCAAAGGGCCCATGGAGATGTTGCCACTGAATAACCTGCTAGCCAGCAACATCTGGACACCTGATACCTTCTTCCTCAACGGCAAGAAGTCCATTGCCCACAACATGACGACACCCAACAAGTTGCTGAGGCTGAAGGATGATGGCACCCTGCTTTACACGATGAGGTATGTTTAACGTGGCAAGGGAGTAAAGTCTGTCCAGTGTCATGAAATATAAACATGGAGAGTTCTGTACATCCATTGACTCAAAACAAATCATGATGCCTCTTATAAGAATCATCAAGATAAACCCTTTACTTGATGTCTTGTCTATGTTTTGAAGATATTATATTCTTAAGTTTAGGTGATGATCCTCTTTTCAAAGAACTTTAGTAGCTATACAAAATGTATACACATTTTGGAGGCCCAACATCACACTTGACCTGGATCAAAGAGTATATACAAGAAATATCTTCTATTTCAACCCCATTGGAAAACAAACAGGGACTTACAGACATTTCATATAATTTAACTTGAGCTATTAAGCCAAGAAAAGTATACTCTAGTGGCATTTGAATACATTCCTGTCTGCATAACACCAGGGTTCAAGGTTCAGTATGTCTAGAATTCAGTCTCAAAAGTCAATTCAAGCCGCCTCCAACATGTTTTGGAGAGGAGAAAGAACTTGCTAACATTCAGACAATCTTGAGATTTTACAATGGCAACCACGGCACGTCTGCAAACCTCCAGCCAGGCCAACATAAAACAGCACAGCCTTGAAAGCAAAGAGAGAAAAACAATGAGCAGAAACCCATCAGGATGTCTGTCAGGACCATAGTAAAACAGTGTCACCCAGTGGCCATTCATTGTCACTGGTAATTGTGAGATTCAGAGGTTTAAAGAGGGAAAGATGCAATGTTTATATCCAGATAGTCTTCCAAACGCATATTAAAAGTCTTGGAAAATATTAAAAAGTGCAAGTTTCCCTTTTTTAAAATTGTTTTTCATGTATTTGTTTTGTTCTCAAACTCAATCCGAGGCATGTGCACTAAACCCCAAAGTGAATTGTCTCTTTAAATGCACCAGTGGGGTTTTGAGAAGAACTGCAAGGGGATATCATCCATTATGAAAAGCAACCCCATTGTGAACTACAGTTTTTGGCAGTGATGAAGCGGTAAAGTGGGGCAGCGACGAGCTCCGCTTGGTGATCACTAGACATGACACTGCCATTATTTAAAAAGAAAACAACAATTCACAATTTATCTCAGGTTAAAAAGGTATGAAAAGCATTGACTCCGTATTACAAACAAAAGGAAGGGGCTGATTTATTAGCTGTTACTTCACGGGACAAACGAGGCCGCCTCAAAGTAGTTCAACAACAGAAAAATCATGGCTTTTGTTATTTCATTTAAAGGAACAGTACAGTAACCATGAGGACTTACTGTGACCTTTGGAGCAGAGAATTAGAATAATTCTGAGCTTAGTATTTATCCTCAGGAGTTACTGTAGCTGCAGGACTTAGAGTGACTGTATCACGGATGAGAGCACTCTATCTGATACCAGTGCCACCCACAGGGAGCATAATGCTGGATGGAGGATAGATTATCCATATGTAACCGTCCTGACACATATACACTCCCAGAGAAGCAGCAGCCGCCTCGTCCTCACGCGCGCAAACACGCACATTAAACATATATAGGTGTACGCAGATGCAAAACATATGCTGACGCCGAAACTGCTGGCGTACGCAAAGTCCACGCGTTCTCATGCGAGTGTGCACGTGTGCACACACGCGCGCTGGATGTCAAGTGTGTCTTCCACACTAATCAGTCACAGCGACGTTGAACCTTGAACCCTGGGGCTTAAGAAGCAAAGGATTGCGTGTGTGCGTGTGTGTGTGTGCGCGCACATCTGTATCTCTGTGTATTTGTGTTCTATATGCATACTTTTATCGACCTCAATGCATGTATATATTTATATTTGAATGCATGAATGCAATTACAAATTAAAGTGTGAGTATATTTCAGTATATTTGTGTATTTTTATGTGTGTGTGTGAGGGAGAGAGAAAGAGTGTGTATGTGTGTGTGTGTGTTTGTGTGGCTATAATCTAAAAATGGCATCAAATTCCCTGCCACTGTAGGAATGAAGCAGCAGTAGGTTGCTTTTAATCGTCTGATTGTTACAGTACTGTGCTTGTCATTACCAGCAGAGCTTAACCACAGACAGCACTGCTTTTTCCTGCATACACACACACACACACACACACACAAACACACACACGAGCCATCTGGGTACTTGCAGGGCACAGCTAGCTCGCCAGCAATGCTATCAGTCTCTCTTTATGTTGTAAAGTGTTTAATTTTTTACAATGTACTGTTTGCAGCAAAAGCCAAATATATAACTTTAAGTGTGCACAGGCACAGTCTGAGTGTTTAGCCTTGTCTCTCTGTTTCTACACTCAGTGATGTTGTGGTGAATAGAAGCATGGGTAAATGATGACCAGTGACTTATCATAGTCATGAGGGAAACAGGGAAACCACACATAAATAAAAAAAAATGAATATAGTGTCAGAAAAATAATTTCTTTATCCTGTTTTCCTCTTAAAAGATTTCTGCTATGCTCTCTCCTTTTTACATGATTAAGTTTTATGTCATACTAAAAAGGTGGAGAGCCTCATTGGTAAAGTGAGTTTCACCCCTTGAACTCTGATTTCCCCTTAAATTTCCCCTTAAGTAGCTTCCAAGCTGGGGACAATTTTTTCTATATTGTAGGACGATGCCACATCCATATTGTGTATCTGATGCTTGCAGCTTCATTGAAGCTCCATCACACTTATATTGAGTGAAATATTCAAAGTCAGCAGCATTACATCAAATAGAAAATATCTACATGTCTTATGCACCTTTTTTTATGCACGTTTCCCTGTAATTCAGCAGGACATATTTGGTATCTTTGGAAAGCTCGGGATCTCCAGTAGAATTTCAAATGAAGTTCTGTGGGTTTGAACAAATCTCATCCATGCAGCATGCATTTGTAATAACAAACCCACCAATGGGAATGGCAATACTGAGGAGGTTAAGGGCTTGCCTTCCATTACTTCCCTATTTATACTGAACAAACACAAACAAAAAAGCATACATACAGTGAATTGAGAAATCCACATGAACGCAGATGCAATTTTACACACGACTATCTCATGCATGCTCATTGTATCCCTGCTCACCTGCTTGTATGAAATAAACACATGTGCACCAAGTGTGTGCATATCAGAAATATACACCCACACACAACACACTAACAGCACACTCAAAGCATGTATGCTAAGCTACACTATAAACAGAAGCATAGACACAAGAGGCATCTCAGTGCGCACTACACACACATTACCTCCACCCTCCCCGATCCATTCATGTGTGTCAATGAAAGCTCCTCTCTTCCCTGTCTCCAAACTAAATGTGATTGCACTGTCACCCCATTTGAAAAACATTTGCTTGCAGGGAGCGGCTTTATAGAGCAAAACTATGCATTTGTCTCCAATGGATAATACATAAAATGTGCCATTTTTACGATGCTGCGCGGGCCTCGTTCACACGGTATTTATGGTAGCCCATTACAACCTGACGCAAGATAGGTCACAACAGAAGGGATGCATGCATGGCATTATCAGCCGGTTGCAACCCCCATACTGTCACTGAGCAACGGCATTACATGCTATCATCATTGGATACAGCTGAGTTACCATTCTCATTCTTTCTTGATAGGGTTAATTTTATGGTTTGAAATATGTTGGTGGCCAGATATCTGAACATGGTACGGTACTACAGTGAATTTGTTTTAGTAGGAATCACAGATAAGACAAATTCATATTTAAAGGTGCATTACACAGATTTGCAGAGGGTTGATAAAAAAACGTGAAATATGCACCTAGTTTATCAGGGACCTGGGATAGGGGTGAGAACCATGTAGACTCAGCCATCAAATTACATGCTTATTCCCCTGGCTTTGCAAGTATGTGGCTGTCAGTCTATAAAAAATGTATTTCTGAGGCCTTTCGTGGACTGTCATTGAAAGAACAGACACTGTGAAATATGAAATAGCCATTTTGGATCTTCAGGGATTAATCATAGGCTAGGTTTCAGGTACAGTGATACGAATATCATAATTTGGGGTGCACACAAAATTAAAAGTAACTCCACTTACAGGCCTCCCTGCTAATGGTGCAAGGCCACATGAATAATTAGAACGTCGTGTAATAGCCAGCAGCCATGCTCTAATTTCCATCTTCCAAAGAGACACTCCATCTCCTCACAAAATCCTTCAGCCGTTTCAGACACAATAAGCAAGGTAATGCAATTGGGCAATCTCCCACCGATGTGGAAAGCAACCTGAGCCTCAAAACAGTCATCTCTAGGGACCAGAGGTGGCCTGTTTTCCCACTTCATTCTATTCACTTTTAATATATAACTGGGAAACTGCTTAGATTCATGCAGGAGTCTCTGGAGCAAAGCGTTTACCACATCTCAGCAACATCATTGTTAGACACATTGTAATATGTCTAAATACAGTACATTTTAATTCATAAAAAACACTTAGCATTTACACTATCCTTCAGTTATTATTTTTTAATTTTTAGGTAGTTCTTGTGTCCGGATAGTTAAAAGAAGAAAAACCCAAGTTGGTAGAAATTTACCAACATGAAACCTTTTATGTAATTTAAACAATTATGTTTTTGTGTGCTTGTTTCTGCCTCATTTAATTTTCCCTCATTCACAAAGTTCAATAATTCCACATCATCTTGATCACTGTATTGCTATTTATTATGTTGTTTGGAACAAGAATACCCAAAGGGATTTGATTGAATCTAGGGCAGATAGCTGAATGTGGTGGGGAAAAAAAGAATAATTATGATGTGTATGCTTGATTTGCTTAATCTTCCAGCTCTTGTTCTCTGTTCAGGGGGCTGGTCGGTAAAGTCCGCTGTATCCGTGGAAACGAAAAGATACTCAAAGCTTAAATGACAGCAAAACCACTGAAAATGTTTTCCCCCGGTCTTGAATTTGAATTACATTCATTGGGAGTGAATGATTGACATGAAGGGATTAGAGGTGGACTCTCTTCATTCACTCTGTCTTTCCACTGTGAACCTGTTTGAACCCTTCATGAACAACAATAGCGTTTCAAATGTCATCATTTTAGCAATTAAAATTTTCGTGATCAAGTCCTAATTAGATAATAGAGGTGTCAGGTGATGTGTAACTTTAGGACTCCAAATGATTTGGATTGACAGCTGGGATCTGAGGGGGCTGCTGTGGGGAAAAAAAGGATTTTAATGTTTTCCAGGGAAGGACAGAATAATACAGAGCCAGTCTGACCACCAGGTGGTAGTGTTATCACTGTAATGCTAATCCTGCTAAATGGGGGAAGCATTGTGCTGTACTTGCACATGTTATCCTTGAAACTGTTTTCATTGTACTGTTAAGAGATGATGTCATCATCAATGAACACTACTACCTTGTAGAATGTACTTGCATTTGGCACTTGCAATCCATTTTGGTGAGTTTGGACTTGAGGCTTATTACAATGTTTCTCTCATTGTAAAATCCCCTATATAATAGCTTCAGATAAATGGTGAAAATATTAGTATATATAAGTATATAAGTAAATATAAGTATATAAGTAAATGAAAAAGTTGGTTTGGAAGTTCAATTATTAGGAGTGAGGAGAAGATTTTGTAGGTGCTGACCCAATAAGATCCCCTATTTTGAAGTAGCCCACTGGTTATAGTACCATGAACATCAGGTATACATCCTGTATCTCCTGTTAAGTAACTGTTAAGACATAACAAGTACTATGTTACATGCTTAATGAATGTTTTGTGTGTGTTTTTGCTTAGGTTGACCATATCAGCAGAATGCCCCATGCAGCTGGAAGATTTCCCCATGGACGCGCATGCCTGCCCTCTCAAGTTTGGCAGCTGTGAGTAAAAACAGTAATCTGTCATCGTTGCTTTGCCAAAGTCACTGAAAAACCCATTGCTTCTATTGCTGAATTTGCTTCCCTAACTTGGCACCCCCTTCCCTTCCCTTGGTTCATGTGGTTTTGACATATTTTCTATTGAGTGCTCTATGTCCTAGTTTCGGTCTTTTTACTTTTTATGGCCAAAATCAAGTAAAGATCTAATAACCTGTGAGCCACTTGGATACTGTAAGCGACATGTGATGCAGTGTCTATTACCTACCTACTTAAGTGTTGATACACCAAAGCCAAGATTTCCAGAGTTCAAGGGCCTTTGATCAGTTTGTATATACTGTCTGAAGTCAAGATAATGTTGTCAAAGTTTTTATTGGCAACCTATTTGCAAGTTTTGCAACTGTCGGACAGTGGAACCGGAACTGATTTTTTTTCTTGTGAAACCTTCCGACTTCTTTGCAGTGGAGCAGAAAAAGCATGAGTCGCACATGTCATCACACACACACACACACAACGCGCAGCATTTCCCCGAAGCCTTGTTTGCTGTGGGCCTGTGCTCTTTTACAGCTTCATACAAATAGCCTACAGTCACTGCACATACACACCTGGGAACTGGCCAGCACAACCACAGTCTTCTAATGTCTGAAGGCCCATTAGACCAGCTGGGAGTTAAGTGCCTTGTTCAATGATATTTGGAAGTGGTACAGTCTCGCAGTAATTGGAGAGCATTCGCCTCCCCCGCTTAGATTGCTCCAGTCGGTCTGTGGATCTAAACATCCCAGTCAAAAGCTGGCTTCTCCAATGTTTAGGCTAACGCTGGGCAAGCTGAGACACCAGAATCAATTTGGAGGCTCTGGTGATTCATGTTTTACTTAAAGAGGGTATGTGCAATCTCTGTGGTGACATTTTTGGTGCTAATGGCTGTAGTATTTGTACACTGCACTTCCTAGATACCAATAATTAAATGGTATGTCCGGTACTTAGACATGTTTTTCCATGGGCTTTTTCTCATTGAAGCATGATTTTGTTGAGGAGAACATGAACAGGAAGAAAGGAAAGGGAAGGGAAGGGATTATATATCTCATGATACCCAACTAGGGCAGTGATAGGAAGGGTTTTCCCCAGTGACTCCTTAAACGGACACCCTGTCTCTGTCCTAACAATAAGGTCATGTATAGAAACTAAACTGGTCTTTGGGGTATTTAAAGACAGATCTAGTCAAAAGCCACACCTTGGGAGCCTCTTGGGCTAAAAGGATCAGCCTCTTATCCTCAGATTTCTGCGAGACACAGTCTGCCAACACTCTTCAATCCAATTAGACCATAAGGAGCTCCTGGGCCTTCTCATGGCAAACCGTAACCTAATCACCCAAATGCTACGCGCTGCAGGTGAGAAGTGTAACACATAATAGGGACAATGTGTTAACAGCAATTATTTTTTAATTCTCTTTTTTTTAATCTCATATTTGTCAAGGTTAAGTGTCCCAAAGGGTAAAAGATTTCAAGATAGGACACTCTAATGTTTTAGTCTTGTTTGCTAGTGTAATGCAAGACCATTACCTAACTGCACAGAAATTGATCCTCTTAACTTCTACCTCGCCTCACCTATTGGAACGTAGTTGTCTAGACCCTTCAATACCTTCCACAAGCAAGCAGGTTTTTGCAATGTCATTCTATATGAGGTCATTAAAATTTCCCACGGAATTGTTCATGCATTTGCCATGCTTCCGTCTATCCATCCATCAATCTATTCATCTTTAAAGGAATGCACCAACGTTTTGGTCAAAACAACCTTTTTTATGTAAGTAAGACAGCTTCAGAGTTGCTGTAAGGCTAGGCTAATGACTCCTGTAGGCTTCAAGTCTCTATGCTAAGCTAACATGAAATGCTAACCATAGGAGCCGAACCAGTGGACATACAGAGGGGAAAATGGTATCGAACATCTTGTGTCAGTCCGGCTAAGTCAGAGAAAGGGCAAACAGTGGAGTATTCCTGTAAATAAAATAAAGATGCACATGACACAGTGGCAAATTCAAAGAGGGATCTTGTAAACTATGAAGACTTGTTGGAATGTTGGCAGTAGTGGATGATCCTTTCTTCTAAATCCTGTAGCTGTCTCATTAAGTGGTGCAAAGAGTATTAGAATCTCCTGCTCAAGTACTCATGTGTAGTACTCCTGCCACAAAAATGGTCTAGTCCAGTAGTCTGTGACAGTAACAAACAGTATCTTGACAGTATCAACTGTTTATTCTTGTTATACTTGTCTCAAGTCTCATGTTTTGGGTCATGATGGGTTAACAGTGTTACTGTCCTCACCTTAAAGTATTCACTCATCCACCCATCCATTTGTCCATAGGTCCATCTATCCCTCCACTCGTAACGCAATAGTAATTTGACAATGAGTGGTCCTAAATATTCATAAAGCGCGGTGCAATGAAGCATGAAGAACTGCTAGAAGTTGGCTCAGGTGTATTTTCCTCTCTGCCAAATCCTTTAGCTCACCCACTGCATAATGGAATCTCCCTAATCCCCTATTCTGGCCTACCCTTCTCCCAGTTTAGGGGCTGGCTTTTGGCCATATACAGCTCTCAAATGTACTCTGAGGACAATTAATTCTCTGAGGTAAACTGTTAAGGATGAGCTGAGGGATGTAGCCTTTAATTTAAGGTGTGATCATTTGTTTCAAAACAAACAAAATGGCAGCCAGGGATCCCTCACAATCCTTGTATCCATTCCACATTTCTGAGAGTGTACTGTATTTGCGTCTCAATAAAGATATACAGTATATACACAAAATATTAGGAACAAGTCCTTAATATGTAGTTGCACCCTGTTTGACAATCTATGATATGCCTGAATTGTCTCAGAGCTTAAAAATGTTCCTTTAAGCTTCATCTTCACCCATCCTTGATGGCAGGGTACTCTTTATGGCTTTCTCCTGGATTTACATATTGAATCTATCCTACAAAAATAACAGATGTTTCTGACATTTTGAAGAATTAAAATGACTTATACAGGAGGTAGACAAAAGTACTGAATCATCTACATAAAAGGTCTTTAACTCTGAAAAAATCACAGCTGTAAAGGCTGCTACATAGATAAGCCATATTGCCAGTAAGCAGTATTTGTCAGCTTTAAAATAGATCTGACACTGACTTCGTGTATTTGTGAGATTTCAGAGCAACACGGGGCAGTTTGCAAAGTTGCAAAGAGGTCAGATAACGTAGTCATTGCTCAGACTGTACGTGCATCGCTCACATAAACCTGCATCATTATGTAATAGGGCAAGGGAGCAGTTTGGAAAATAATGACAACATTGGCCATAGACAGACAAACTGCATCAGCAAAAGCAGTGTTCTCAAGCTGAAACTCAGTCTTTGGGATATACAGACAGTTCTAATGAAAGTTACTAAGCACCAAAAATTACCACAGCAATGAGTCAACATCACTGCGACAAAGTCTCAACAAAAACTGTACAATCTTTCAACACTGGTATTTTTGCAGGACCATGATGTAAAAATCACATTTCCGCAGCCAGCATGCAAAGATGCATAACCTGGTGTAAGGAGCACAAACTTGCACCTATGAGGAAATGGAAAAAATTATGATGTAGGTGTAATATTGCGCAATTTGTCATTTTTCATGCTATTTTCCTACATTCGCACAGGTTTACATTTGTAGATATATGATTCCACAATATCAGTTGCTAAACGGTGAACATGGTGGTGGATCTGTAATGGTATAGGCAACCGTCTTGTTGGTGTATGAATATGAGACATGGAAGATGAGGTCATTTTGCTCCACCATTTGTACCCTTAAGTGCAAATGATGTCTCCATATCCCAAGATGATAATGTTCCTATACGCACTGCTGAACCTGTGCATGAACAGCAGGGTGAGGTCAAACTCCTTCCATGGCCTTCTTACTCAGCAGATCCAAACATCGCTGAATCTTTATGGAAATTGCATTTTCTCCTTCTTTGTCCTAAAAGAACTGGAGAGTTTTTTTCCCAAGTAATGGTCCAGTTGCCCACCACACACAGTTCAGGGACTTGAGTGACAGAATCACAGGGAGGACTGAAGCTGTCCTGAAGGCAAAGGGACCTACTTCTTAAGGCGGGGGTATACATGGAAAGACGTGAGATGAAAACAAAAAAAACAGGGCAAAACAAGTAATCTACTTTAAACAACAAGACAGTTCCACAGACTAACGTTATTTTATGAGGCAGTTGGTGAAACTAAGTGAAACTATTAAATTATTTAATACCTGCACTCAGGACAGACGGTCATATGCACAGTAGACGATATAAAAACAAAACTCCTGACCGGGAAATTCAATTCCCTGGCTATTTAGACCAGCTGCAGAGAAGAAGAGGTCAAAGAACAACAAGAGACGTGGCAAAGTTCAGCTAAGGGTCTTGTACAAAGAACACTGAAAGAACTCGCGCTTCTTCTGACCTCACTGTATCTCAAAGGATGTTTTCTATTTGCTACTTGGTATACTGTCACCTTTAGAGGGTTGTTCCACCCACGTACTCTTAGGTCTTTCTATAATTTTGTCCACCTATAGATTCTTTTCTGAGGAAAAGGCACATACAAAGGTAAATTTGCACTGATGCTGAGTGACGAAGAATTGTTAATAACTCAGAATATTAAAAAATTATTGGTGGAAAACCCTCGACACTTACTTTCACTTGCTTTTCTGACAGCGTTCGTGGAGTTGCAACAGTTCTCTTCGCCTCGCACAAAGTTGGAGCAGCAAAGCGTGAACTGCTGAAAAGTTGGCCCAGGTGGAAGGTCTCGTCCGCCAAAGGCCTTTAGCTCCCTGTCCACATAATGAAATTTCCCTACAATCCCATATTCTGATCTAACTACCTTCCAATTTAGGCTCTGGCCTTTGGACTGACACTGCCCAAATTTAAACATGACATACATTTCACAGCAGCATCCAATTGCCAAGTGTGTACACAGAAGGGAAGTGCTCAGGCTCAGAGGTTATCCCAGAGCCTAAAATAAGCAAACGGCAACCCTGCCTCTTAAATCCCAGGTCAAGGGTTTAGTTAGTGTTAGAGACAGCCACCGATTTAAACACATGTAAAATATATGCTTTCTTGTGTGTTCTTATTGATTTTATCAGAATTTTGAAAAATCAAAGCGACTCTCTCTTCCCTGTATTAAATTGTTGACTATTGAGAAAATCAAAATAAATATGTGAACAATATTAAAGTTGGGCACTACATAGTCAGTACTCTGACTCAGCCGTCTTCTCTCTAATTATTTTTCCTTTGTGTTTTTTTTATTCATTTTAGCTTCCATCTGTCTCTTTTCTCAGATCTTAATGTTTTTTACCAGCTCCACCACTTGGGCTTATTATTCCAATTCATAAACCGACATGATCACAGATAGCATCGTACTGTCTGCTGAGATGAGGCCCACTGTTCTCTGTTCTTAGACATAGAGGTTTGTTTTTTCAATCACGTTGTAAATCAGCACTCAGACTGTCCCTCTGATTCCACACAAGGCCAAGTCCAGACTAATTTCACGGTCCTCATCTAAGTTTGCATCAATGACGCTGTGCACTCAAATTTCCCCTTAAATTCTCCCTTAAGAAGTTACGAAGTTATTATTGTACAACACAAAGTCACATCCATATTGTGTGTCTGCTGAAGCTCCATCACACTCATAGTGAGTGAAATATTCAAAGCCAAGATGCCATTGTTTTCTGGCTGCAGCATTACATCAAATAGAAAATATCTACATGTCTTGTGCATCATTTTATACACATTTCCCTGGAATTCAGCAGGACATATTTGGAATCTTTGGAAATCTTCGGATCTCCACTAGAATTGAAAATAATAAAATTAAATAGTAAAATAAAACAAACATATAATAATAAGACAAACCCAGCCATGGGCATGGCAGGGTTTAAGAAATACATAATAATAATTTGTGAATATAGCATTTTTGAGTACTAAATATTACACTTGAACCAGCCATTTTTCTTTACGGTTGTTAAAATTATATTTTTAAAATATGTTTTTTATGTCACTTGTGACTTATCACTACACCTCATAAAAATCACAAAGGCTGAGCTGCATTAGAAACAATTGAAATATGACAATAATAGGAAAGCCCAGTGATTAAATAATCATCTTCTCTTATAAGGTAAAGTTTTTCAGATGAGTTCACTAGTGCCTCCACCACAGGGGAACAATCTTCATGAGCAATCCCATGGTGCACTGCAGCAGAGAGAGATCCTTAAACAGGATGCTAATAATGAGAGATGAACTTTTCTCCTTGCAATATAAAATGATCATTTCCATGTTTCAATATTTTAGGCCTCTCGAGGGAGCAGTGAAAAAAAAATGAGGGCTGTATTTGTGCAAGGTTCAATATAAATAAATGAAATAGCAGTGGGGGGTTACAGAGTTTGTATTCTGTTTTTCATCACAAGTGTGATGCAATATATTACAGTTAATCTGAGTCGGTCTGGTTCGTGCCGAGTGGAGATCACCTCTGACTCTGAATTGCGGTTTAAGCAAAATTACACAAACCCCCACCCCCATCCCACATACACACACACATACACATGTGCAAGTAAAGTCAAAATTTTGTTCGTGACCTTTGGCCTCTCAGCAGAGAGCGCGGGACAAATTCTGGTATACACACACACACACACTCACACACACACACACACACACACATAAAAAAGAAACAAAAGCAGAATTCCGCACAGT
>OMLF01028485.1:10301-22994 GCA_900302615.1 Holocentrus rufus
GCGTGCACGCCTGTGTGTGTGTGTGCGTGTGTGTGTATGCGTGTGTGTGTGTGTGTGTGTGTGTATGTGTGTGTGTGTGTGCATGCATGTGCATGTGTGCACGTGTGTGCGTGCACATACAGTATAAATGAGTATGTGTGTATGTACTTGTCTGTGTGTACATGGATGAGTGTTTGTGTATGTGATTGCAGGTGCATGCATGATTCAGTTTGTGTGTGTTTGTGCTTGCATGGCGTGTGTGTGTTTTATAACCAGTTGCTAGGCGAGGGATGAGATAAAGCGTTTAACTGAGACACAGGAGATTTCCAACTTGCTCTTCCGTTGAGCTGCTGAATACACAATTGAAGGGAGTTCAGCAAAGTTCACATACACCACTTCTGACTGCTCACTCAATGCTACATGAATATGGATTTGTGCTAGTTGAGTTTTCACAAAAAAAATTAATTATTCAAAAAACACCTCACAGCTGAAACAAACAGGGTAAAATTTTCATGCATAAGGTTGGGGCACACATGCCCCAAAGAAGTTGAACTACAAACTTGACATCCACAATGGGGGCACAAACGTAGGCAGAAGTTAAACTCAATAAGTTACGCATATTTATTCACAGCCAGCACACGAGAAGAGAGGCTAATGTTTTGACAAAATGGTCTTCCTCAAGGCTGTTCTCTGCAGATGCCCCTTTTCTTACTGTCTAATGTATTAACACAACAAATTACTATGAAACAAAAAATGTATGACAAACAAATGCTAGGTAAAGATAAGATTAGAAAAGATGTATTCTGTAATTTTCTTTTGTATGTCATGCAAGGAGTCTTAGCTGGAATGATATAACCTATGCTGAGACGAATCCCACACCACCTTGACCATCTACAGGATAGCGAACTCAGCCCTTGGAAGCACCACCAGCGAACATGCAATGGCACAAGCGCAGGTTAAGAGCTGAGCTCTCTTGAGGAATTTGCCACAGCCATCTCCTAGCTCTCCACTGAAAACGACATCTCTACCAATATCTCATCCTCTTCAGCTTGGATGACTCTGGAGGATGATCCTCAGGCACTCCTGGATGCCTTTGACATGTCAGCTGTGGTACACAGGGAGCTCAAATGAGAATTGGCCCTTCATCTCCTGACTCTACTTACTGGAAGGGCGCCACTCACAGTCCGCAGTTTGCTGGCATTCTCACAGACTGACTGCTACCTGCTGAAGTAGCTGATCCTGAATTGGCGTCATTTTCAGGGGATTTCCTTTCAGGATGCTCACTGCCCCGTCACTCCTTGATGCAGGCAGGCGGTGGCTGGAGCCACAGATATCCAACCCTGAAGGGATCACCCAGCTCATGTTGTTGAAGCTCTGCCTGCCTCCAAAATATAATAGTTTTAATTGGACCGCTGCCACCAGTTCTCCACCCTCTTTTCAGCCCTGGTCCTCGTGGACAACCATTTGTTTCTTTAGCCATAAATGGGAGAACAACCCAGAGCCCTAGGAGAAGGCTGGGGTGCACCCAACACAATTTCATTTTCAAACTTTGTCTCCTCTGCTCCTCCTTGCTCCTCCTGTCCCCATGTCTCATGTATATGCTTTCATATTCAATTTACTTAGTGAAAAATTCCTAAGTTTTACATTTCACTTAGTGTCATTAGTGCAATCCTATAGTTTTGTGTTCAGTAAAACACCCCAGCATATTAAGGGGTAGTTAACGGTAACTTTAATAAGCTTATTTCTCCAAAATATTCCTGTTACATCGGCACTTTCATCGAGTGGTGATGTTGTGTCATCTAGGACTGATGGAGAGAAACTGGGTGAGGCACAAAAGACTTGATGGGGTACTTCTTCTCATGAAAGAGGGACTGCTTCACTCCCAGCAGAGGCCCTGGCAGCCTGCATGCTTTTTGTGCGGAATTTCTTCTTGAATAGTTTTTGGATGACACTTTGCAGAGCACCTTCCACGAAGTGAAAAATGAAAGCAAATTGGCAAGCCCCGACACTGTACAAACATACCCATACATTGCTTTGATAAGAAACTATACAGGGTGAGTCATCATACTCAAACCAATGAGGTTACCCAGTTGTTGACTCTTTTTCCAGGCTGCTCATTATAACTTAAGGGACAGCTCATTATCCATTCATTCTTAGGAATTAAACAATTTAGGACTAATGTTAACCATCCCCTAGATTCGTGGAGTGCTTTAACAAAACATTTACAGCAGTGATCCACAAGTTTGTACATAATGATAACAGGAATTGGGTTAAATGATGACTGGCTGTAGGAGATATGCCAGGCCTCCACAGTATTTTTTCTTTCTTTGAGCTGCCATATGGCTGACAAACTAGGGGGTATATTGGGCCTAATGAAAGAAAGGTTGGGGGATGATCCAGTCATAAGTGAAAACTAAATTTAATACATTCTGGACCTGGAAGCAAAACACCATTCACTTGGTCAAATAGCACATGAGAATTCACTCCAGGCACAGGAGCATAACAGCAAAAGAATAACAGAGGTGACAAGGGCCATTCATGGTCACACGGCAAGTGGAGGATGTCATTTACGAGGCAAACCTGGAGGAGAAGATAAAACAAATGTCCCATCTCAGTCACCTCAAAGTTTTTTCTTTTTAAAGACTTTTTTGAGGCATTTTTGCTTTATTCGACAGCAACAGTGGAGAGCGACAGGAAAGATGGAGGAGAGAAAGGGGGTGACATGCAGCAAAGGGCGGGGGAATCAAACCTGCACCGCTGCAGTGATGGTACACGGTACACGCTCAACCACCTCAAAGTTTGAAGGAAGGTGGTTCCTTTGTGTCTTGGAACATGAGGGATGAGTTAAGACTGGCAGTACCAAAGTCTTTCTAAAGTTGACTGCTCCTTTTGATGACGATTTCTCACTGGGCATGAGAGCACGTACAGTAGCCGTGTTGCAAAAGTGTTTTGCAGACATATGGAGGTGATTTGTTTATTCGCCAGAATCCAGCAAGAAAATGACCTTTTTAACTCAATTTATTACATCTCCATTTGGGTTGTTTGGCACATGCTTCAACAACCCATGGACTGGATGCGGCTTCCTAACAATGTACAATGTATGTGCTGACATACTTGTTGTTTGGATAGCATCATTATAGTGACAGCTGGCAGTATACAGCACTTGAGGGCCATCCTGAAGTCCTTGACATGGGAAGGACTCATGTTCAACCTCAAGAGGTGTGCAATTCAATGGATGGAGCTATGACTTGTGATACCACATAGAGCACCATATAAAGGGAGGTGCTTACTATAATGTGAGTGGCTTTTGCCCTCCACTACTCTAGAACAGTGACACTACCTTCTGCTGCATGATACCTTACTACTGTGGCTCCCCCGCATGTCATGTGCCTTTGTGTTTATCACTTCGTCTTTTGTAACAGCTGTGCAATTTCAAACTGATCCTTAGTTGAGCTGTGTGAACATAATGTAAGCTGTTTGGTCTGGCTGAAATCAGGTGTTAGGGATATGTAGTATGGTGATGATTGAAGGTTGTCCAGGAAGCGGAATCCTTGAGGGGTCCAGCCAGCTATTGAGTCATACCGGTACAGACTTATTCAACACCATTTACGTCTGAGTCTTAGTTCATACTGGCAGTAGAAACTTGGACTAAAGTGCACAGATGCATAACCGCATCTAATTCTCTGTGAGTTGTTCGGCCTGGCCAAAGTCAAATTTATAAACTGTTGGACTTATGGTCAAAAGGATGGAGAGTGTTTAGCACTGGTGGTTCATTTTGAGTTTGACTTTTAGGATTTTGGACTTATTTCTTGTCAGAATAAAATACAGATTGCACCAGCTGCATACTCATACAGTACACCTAGCCATCATACTGTCAAAGAAAGCACTTGCTCTTCTGTAGCTTTCATGTTAGAAAATAATTGTTTTGGAAGTTTAAATTTTCTTTTCTTTTCAACTGCTGTAAGGCACAAGGAGTGATCTGGCGGCCAGATGAAACACAAGCTCTGTGTTACAGTGTGAGTGTTCGGTGCTACTTTACAGCACCGAACACTGCACAACACCCAACACGTTGGGTGTTGTGATAGTACCTGCAGTGGCTTTTATAGCACTGATGCGGTATGCATGCAAGATAGACAGATGCTGCTAGTTCTGCATGAGGATGCAATTTGTTGCCCTGATTACGAAACAGTAAAGAAATCCCCCTGCCACTGTGGAGATTTGGAATTATACTCCTGTTGAGGACATTCATACCATATGCATGACCACGGTTTGACATACGCAATCCACTAAAAGGCTTATGTTATGTCTGCCAAATGGTTTGTGCTGTCTTCTTCACTGTGTGCTTAACAGCAGGTTTTGTTGGGTGTTAACTCTTGACCTATCCTCTATTATATTGTGTTTATGGCGTTGTTCATGTTACTTGAATCTACATAATTGCCAGTTAATGAGTTTGTCATTGCCAAGGTTGTGAGTATGTGTGTTTCTCTGTGTGTGTGTGTGTGGGGCACATGTGCCAGTTATTCAGTCACACACTTGACAGTCATGATGCAGCTGACACCAGTCTCTTAGGAGGGCTTCCTCTGCCACTCCACCTTCTGCCTCTCCTCTGTGATCCTGTCCTCTTCCTCCACTCTCCTCCTATCTCTTCTTGTCTCGTGTAGCCTCCACTAAGCTACCCTCCATCCTCCTCTGCTCCCTTCTCCTCTCGTTCTGTACCTCTCCTTTCTTCCCGTCCTCAGGTGACAGGGTGATGGATTAAGCCCAAATAAACTCGTTCATCTTTCAATTAGAGCCAGAGTTGAGGAGGTGCCAGCCATTATGAAGCTGTCTGGGAGACTGGGGAGGGAGGGAGTGATGGAGAGAAGGTGGGAAAAAAAAAGAGTGCAAGAGTGAGTCATGGTGTTGAGTGTGAGAGACAGAAAGATGTGTGTGTGTGAAAGAGAGAGGGACAAAGGAAGCCAGGGAAAGAGAGAGAAAGTGAGTATGTGTGGGGGCGCAAACTCATGTGAGTGCATTGGTTGAGAGAGCAGATCCAACTATTAAAACATCACTCCTGTGCTGCCATCAGAACAGAACTTCCATGCCTGGTCGCCCACCCACGGTCTAGTTCTTCACGTCATCACCGGGCCAGCTCGCACTTTTATGCAACGTTGCCTTTCAGTGATTTGATTTTTTTTTTTTTCCCCCTCTATTGTTGTCGCTATTTCATATGAGTCTGATGAATTTGTTCTGAGTGGCTTAGTGACAGAATTGGGTGGCTGTGGACTCTCTCCCTGTAGGTATGTGAGTGAGTGTGTGTGTGTAGGTGTACGTGCATGGGAAAGTGGATGCATATGCATGTAGAGATAAATCTAAGCGTAGGTGTGCAAATACCTATGAGGTAAAGGTAAGCATATAGGAATTTGTGTGCAAATATGTGTGTACATGAAAATGTGAATGTATTTATATTCATTATTGTGTGTAGAGTATATACAGTATGTAGACATATATATGTATGTGTGTGTGTGTGTGTGAGAGAGAGAGACTGTGGGGCATGAGGAGGCTTCATCTGTTATGACTTAGTACCCTTGCCTTCATTTTCTCCCAGAAACCAATGCTGAGCTGTTGGCATATTTTCTTTTTTTTTTTTCCGTTTTACTTTTTCTTCTTCTTCTTCTTCAAGAGAATATTATGTACTGTAGGCACACAGGGACGAGTTCTAATGAATTTGAATGAGCATCTCAATTTATTTTCCATGTTTTATTTATTTTTTCAGGGTTTGGGGAGTAAATTGAATCGACGGCAGTGATGCGTGCGCTAGTCAGGAGCAATATAGGGACCTGCTGTTCTGATTAAGTTCCTGTTATGGAGCCGTTCATTATTGATTTCATTTCTCCTCACTTCTCCCTCTCACATTCACATTCCCTCCATATCTCCTTCTTCTCAGCAGGTCTCTCTTTCTCTTTCTCCTTGCCTCTTGTTCTTCCCATCTCCTTCACAGTGAGTTCTTATCTAAAAGCAGCAAGTTGTTATTAGAAAACTCAGTTTATTTTCAACTTAATCCTGAATTATTCTTTTCTTCTAATTCCACTCTTATTCTGGTCTGGGAGGTTGCTCTAATGTAGCCGGATCCTTTTGTCTGGTCATTCCAGCTAATAAAGAAGATTTGACCTCAGACCTCCTTTACACCTGGTATTAACATGTGTCTCATGTCCAGATTGTATCTAGACATGTTACACCTGGTATTAATATGCATCTTCATTGTCCACCTTGCGATCCCATTGCAATCTGATCAACTACACCGCAAATGTCACATCCTCTGGTCTGCCCTGACACACAGCAGCAGCAGCACTGTGTCCAGGGGAAAGTAACATCTCCAGTACATTAGAAAGTCTCTACTTATGTAATGCAAGATGATTCTGACCAGTTTCATAATCTAAACATGGACAGCAAGTGTGTGTGTGTGTGTGTGTGTGTGTGTGTCGCAGCAGGGATGAGTGGCAGTCTGGTGCACATAAGAGAAAATATGATAAAGACAACTGTGTGGATGTAGCCTTCATCTTTATCACCGATACGAACCAACAGTGCAAAAACTTTAGCTGCCTTACTAACTTTGGACACTTTGTAAACAAAACAAGTTTCATTCAAAACTGTCTGCCATTGAAAGCGCATTATTTCTTTCAAATTTTGGTTTATATTTTACAGTATTGATCCCCTAAACAAGCCTGGGAGGTTCAGACATGTGTCATCACAGCCTCAGTGCTGCAACAAGTTCTCATTCTCATTTTTAGGATCATGCCACAGTAACCACACTGTATGCTGCAGTGTCAGCATCGAGCAAGGAGCATACCAAGGAGTTTGGCTTATGGAATATTAATATATTAACATCATGGAAGTCAGTATCACATACTGGGATGCCAACATGGTGCCTATAACACAACCTGGCCCAGCTCTCTGTGTGAACGGTTCTAGATGTGATGAGGCAATGATGCCATTCTAATGGCATGCATGACCTTCTCTCTCTGCCTCATTGTGAGTTTGGAACAAAAAAGACGTGAACTTGAATTTTCAGCTCATTGAGGCTGCAGTGTGAGACTGCAGGCTAATGCATGCATTCTAAATAGACTTGGATTGTGCATTCATTCTAATCTTTTTATATTGGGGAGATGTAATACTGAAGGGTTTAGAGTAACCTCGCTTTGTGTGGAGAGGGGGAAAGGCTGCCAGTGAATTTGAAATATGTTGGTCCTGTTCCTTAATTTCACCTTGGTCTGTATTGGTGAAAATGAACTGAAAGTGAACTCCAACAAATATTATATAACTACACTAAATCTGCCATTTGGCTTGAGATCACAGGTGAGAGTGATGATTGTCTGTTTTGCAAGACTGGAAATCACAGGTTACAGTCAGAAGCACTGATAGGGCCGTGCTCGACCATTTAAAAAGACATAGACACAGCTGAATTCTTTCATCAAATTGCATTCCCCTTTAATGAATATACAGTTAAATTTCTGTTGTGGAGGAATGAGGAGACCAGCTAAACTAAAACACTGACAGCCTGGCAACTGTGTTGGGACCGGGCCATGGTTAAGAGGCAAACTGAAGGCTGCTGTCTGCTGGTGTTGTTTTGACTAACTTCTCTCTAATCTGACCTCTTCATGAGTCAAGAGCCTCCTCACAGAGAAAGGAATGCAGCGACAGGTTTCACAGAAAACCAGAAAGGAAAACCTGTTGTTTTAATGAGTGTCTGGCCTTTTCGACTAGCTGACTGCCTTGCTTTCTGGCAGTGCGGGTGGTACGCTGGCTCACAGACAGACTGACTGGCATTTTTTTTTTTTTTTTCCTGGCTGATTTTCTGACTGGCTGGCCTCCCTGCTGACTAGTAGTCTTTTTCATCAGTTTGGCTAGCTGCTTGGCTTTTTGGCTTGCTTCCGGGTTAAATGTGTGGTTAATAATGTGAATTGTGACTTTGGGTTAATTTCTCTGCACTATAGACTGTCATTTCAGGCCATTCCAGTGCCCCTGACATCATGTGTTTATTTATAGTTTATATAATGTACATTTCTAAAGACTAATTTAATTTGTGAGCTAATTTGTGTCCCAAATTCAATTTTGTCTGGCACCCTACCTCTGTCTGTCTTACAAAGTAACTACCCCCGCTAAATTCCGGCCTTCTTAACCCAAACTGTGAGAGAACGAGCGCTGCCTGCTGAAACATCTGTGCTCTTGGCCGGGAATGAATGACTACAGATAGAGTGGGATTAAGGATGTGAGGTCTGGGGCGGGGTGGCAAAGACTAACTTGGACGGGGCCGGGGTTGGGAGCTGGGACAAAGGGATAGAGGGGATTGGGGTATGTGGCGCGAGAAACCAGGGAGGCTAGTGTGTGGGGGGCTCAGGAGGACTGGGGTCGAGAGTGGGTTTGAGGGAGGACCGGAGGACTTGGGCTTGAGACGGCACGGATTTTGGCGTGGATGTCATGGGCTGGGAAGGGTGCGGCTGGGGTTGGGGAACTAGGCTTGAGACTGGAACTCGGGGGGTTGTGGCCCAGGGTGGGGGAAACTTCACCACAACTAATGTCTTCAACAAAAAAATCGAAGTCATCCAGCTGTATTTGGTTTTTCTGGCCCAGACAATAAATGCAGCTTTCAGTGGACTTTAATTTCACGACTTAAAATACCCAAATGCAAACGGATTAGTTATAACTTTATGCTAAAACAATGTTTTTACAGCGTGGGATTTGGCGTTAGGCAGGCTAGGAATTAGATGGGGAAGATGAGTAAGAGAGAGGACTTGTGTGCTTATGATGTGGAAACTGAGGCTAAGCACGACTCTGGGGCTGGTTTTGGGGCTATGAATTGAGGTTTGCAGAAGTTGGGTTGTGGGCCGCTGGCGTTGAGAATGCCTGCATTGTGGCCGGGATAGCTGAGGCTGTCGTGGATAGATAGATGGATTATAGATAGGTTAGAGTACAATGGAACGCAGGCTGAGCGGGAACGAGAGAGAGAGAGGAGTTGGCGTTCAGGCTGGGAAGCTGGTCCAGGGAGCGATGGGAGGGGTAGGATGAGGGTCATTTCATGCTACTTTGGTTGTTCACAGAGTGAATCAGGGCTGGATGTGAGTAAGGGGTCTCTCTCCCTCCCTCTCTCTCTCTCCCCCTCTGTCTCTCGCACACACATACACTTGTGCATTGACAGACACAAATTCTTTCATGCTAAGCCAGCTATGCTCCCAGCTCTGGGGAGACTTTTGGGAAGATGATATTTCGGACGATACGGAGCATGAGATGACTCAGCCACAGGAATCTCAGAGAACCCACAGTGGCTGGCTGGACTACATAGATAGAGAGAGAGTGAGAGTGTGTGTGTGCGTGTGTGAGAGAGGGAGAGAGCGGGAGAGAGAGAAAGAGAGATGAAAAAAGCAAGGAGAAATAAAGGAGAAAGGGGGGATGTGTCATCGGAAATAATGATTGTTGGGTGTACGAGTGAGTGAGCGTAGTTTGTCAGAATCATAATGACCTTTGCTCTTAGAGTAAGCATCCTTGGATCCCCATTAGCAAACCATTAGCATAATTATCCCTTATTACTCATCGACAAACAAGTTAATGATTAAAAAAACCAAAACAACTCATACCTAGTGTTGTTTGGTGTGTCACATGTCTGTCATTGTGACTAAGGCAGTTTAAATGTGCTCATTTTAGCAACGTCACACATGTGGCTAAAAAGAAGACTAGAAACTCTGCAGTTGGAACAAACATGTCTGTATACAGTTGTCTTGAGCTATAGGCTCAAAGCCAAAAGAAACATTAGGATCGATGAATATTTGATTAGCCATCATGACTAACCATAATAATTGTCTATAGCCAAATTCCACAAATGCAACAGCTGAAAAGTGTCCCTGCCTTAGGACTGAGATGTGAGATGTTTGCTCTAAGTGCACCTGGTTTTATGGGTGTAATGCCTCCTTATATAATTAGATTAGTGCTTATTAAATTTTGATGCTTCTGTAATGCAAATATTTGGAAGTGGTGTGCACATTATTAGCTATTTTAAGCCCTCTATCATGCATCTGTACTGAAAGTACCGCATCATTTTCTGTGCAGTTTTTCATGAGGCTGGAGCAGATCTACAAGAGACATGCAGCAATCAGGGAAACATTGTGTTATTTTACCTTTTTTTCTTTTATCTATGCGTGTCTTTCTCTCTTTAAAGCTTGTGTAGATGAGTTTGTAGGAATTTCTTTGAACATTTGAACTCAAACAACTCAAACAGCACCCACCTGAGATTCAGTACCTCTTCCAAGTCCCTCCCGCCCACATGCAGGCTTGTGCATGTGGCTTCGATGTCACTGCAATGGGGGAGCAGGAATTCATGAACCGGCTTGGTTGTCTGCCCCTCTGTAGCTATGTTAAGCTAAGCTAAAGTAGCTCTGGTGTTGGCTAAGCTAAGTTTGTGTTGGGAGGGGAAGCAGCCTCTGCCAGTCTTTATTTTAGCAATACCAGGTTGGATTTTATAAATCATTGATGATGACTTTACAGCACAGTTCTTCTAGCTCTGTTGATACGTTGATATTTGCTTTTTAATGTTCAAAAATGTTACTCTTAGCCACTTTAACTCTCTTGCACTAGCCGAAGCAGCTTTCACAGTGTTACATTCATAGTGTCTGTGTTGTGTCTCTGCCTGGGTATTCTCTCTATTGTCCTGCCAAGCTGACATGAGGGGTCCCGAGACAGGCCTGGGAGATCCAATATATTGTATCCTCTCCACCAGCAGGCAGAAACAGCTGGAAGGAAGTGAAGGGTCAGGGGAGAGGATGTGAAATTGCCTTGCCTTGCTCAGGCCGGGGCTATTCACAAGCATTGTGCACGGAGCTGCTGGCTGGGTGGGCACCCACAGATTCTGAGCCGGTTCTTTCAATACGAATGCCATTTTCATCGATTTCAAGCTCTGTGGTGTATCCAGTCCTCCGCTCATCCCTCCTCCGACTCCAAAAGCAAGCAAAACGGCATGACATTCCCCCAAAGTATATGGTTTTGGTTTGTCAGGTTTTACATTTCTGTTTTCCATTTTCCCTTGTAACTAAATACCACTGTTTCACAAGCCAGAGACGAAAAGAGAGACAGGCTCAAATCATTAGGAAGCATTTAACTATTCAATAACTGAGGGCCATAAACCTGGATCAGGACAGCTTTCATTTTGCTGAGAGCAGAAATCTTGGCTCTCATAAGGAGGTGTAATATAAAGCTAGATGCAATGTCATGTCTGCTGCATCGCTGAAAATGTCAGTAACTCTGAATTTTTGATGCAACAGGACGTTTTATATTTTGTCAAGAATAGTTTTGGGGGAACTCAGTGACTCATTGTGTAGGGTGTGTACCACATATTACCACGGCAGCGCAGGTTTGAATCCGCCTTGCAGCCTTTTGGTGCACGGCGTCCTCTCTCTCTCCCCTGTCTGTCTATGCTGTCACCGACTGTCAAATAAAGCAGAAACGCCAGAGAAGAATAGTTTTACCTGTAATGGCACCGGCAGTGAAATAGAAGTGAGATATATTGCGCGGTGTAACGGCGTCAACCCTGGCTCTTGTGTCAGTGTTGCTGTTGGAGAGAGAGAGAGAGAGAGAGCGAGACAGATAGAGAGAGAGGAGGAGAAAAGTGCTGACTCACCCGTGAGCTGCTGGTATCATGTACCTTCCAAAACTTTCGCAGTGTTGCAGTGACCTTGAGCGGTGCGGAGTGGAGCGAGTGAGTGAGTGAGGAAGGCGAGGAGAGAGAGAGAGAGAGAGAGAGAGAGAGACCCCTCCAGTCTGCTTCTCGACAGATGATCTGTCAACCCCCTGTTGTTCCCCAGACTCCTGCTACATGCGGCACGCACGCACACACACACATACACACTTCTGCACACCCACACCTCTCACCAGCCACCTACTCCTGCAGCACAGCTGATGTCTGAGAGAAAGGTAGCTGGTGGAGGACGCACATACCCTCCCACTACTTCTCCTGCTTTCCCACTCCATTTATTATACCCAACATGTCAGTTTCTTTCTGCATATCTCTCCCTTTCTCTCTCTCTCATGTTCTCAGTCATTTTGTTTGATTTTGATTCGTTTCTCCTTTTCTCTTCGATTCATCATATTTTTTTTTTTTATTTCCCTTTACAGTGCCTTAATTTTACCGAGTGAGTGGGGAGAAGAACAGCTTAAACAGTGAAAAATAGACGTCGTTGTGAACGCACACTGGTCCGTAATCAAGTCTAGTTCAAGCTTGAACAAGCTTGATTGCTTGTGAATTGCTGTGACAAACATATAGAACAAGGCGCGCCGCGAATGGGTCTGGGTTACTAATCAGAAATTGCAAACTGTTCATTAGCGCGCTCACTGTTCATTCACTCACAAACTCAAATTGCTTTCTTGCGCACGCAAACACATGCACAACCGTGTTGGTTCAGCGGGAGAGAGAGAGGGAGAGAGAGAGAGTGGTGGTGTCGAGGACTTGTCATGGTTTTGCCAAACGTTTGCCTCAGAAATGTCCCGGGATTTTGCGCAACACAACCACCTCTCTGTCTTTGGGATCTACCCTCTCTCTCTCTCACACACACACACACATGCACATGCACGCACAAATTTGTACAGGCATGCAAACACATGAGCAGGTCACATACACCTCCCTGTATACACATAAAACTGCAACTGCTACATTTCAGCCTGTGAGTCAGAGGATCTCCAGTGCACTCCGAT
>OMLF01028486.1:13901-56338 GCA_900302615.1 Holocentrus rufus
CTTTGCCATGGCAACCAGGGCTATGAGCTATTCTCCCCTGTAGAATCCAAGTACACAGAACATAAAGGACAAAATGTGATAAAAAAAAAAAAAAAAGAAAAAAAAGAAGAGAAAATAGATATATAGATATATAAAATAGACAAATAAATGAATAAGTAAATAAAAATTCAAGAGATTTCACTGATTTTGACTGCACACAAACCAAAAAGAGATGAGTTGGGTAAAAGTAATGTTTTGTTCACTGTGATTAATATGAAAAATGGCACCTAAATCTTCTGTCAAATTTACTAATGAAACTTAGAAGACTGAAGGATTTCAGGGGTTGTCAGTGTTACCTGGTGATATTCAGAGAGAATATTGTGCATATCTTCTACTTCCTCACTGGAGATTTCTTTCACTACCAGAGTGCGGTCGTATGATGTCAGCAGCAGCTCCATGTCTTGCCCCTCCCCTTCTTTGACAGGAGGACTGCGGGCCAGAGACACCTGTTGGTGAGTAAGAATATGGCATATCTGACACAACTAAATTATATTACACTGCAACATAGGGAGTGGTGCAACCATCATGTACATCGTCCCGGTGATGGCTTGTAATGCTGATTGTTTTCACTCAGATCCTTTTACCTCTACTGTGATATACTGCTAAGCACAATATTGACAAATTCAACACTTACTTATTTAAAATTACTCAAACCCATTTCAACTGTTACTGTTGCTTGCTGAAAATGTGTCTGCACATTTTCAGTAAACCTATGACCATTGCTAGAACAACTGATAAGCATCAATTTAGTCATAATAAAAATTTAAAATACTGTTATGGCTGTTGATAACAGGAATACTTGTGAGGTAACCTGCCTGGTATATATGCCTATGTACCTAACTAAAAATGTTTGCATACCTAAACTCATGTAGTTTAAACTGAGAAACCCAGTTGGAAGAGTTTCAAGAACATCTGACTGCTAATTACTGAAAAAGAACACAAACATTACCAACTAATCTAATGTTTTAACCAAAAATAAGTGAGGAATATAATAATATTCATATTCATATAAGAGATACTACTTTTCATAGTCACTGGCATTTCTGTGTAACACTACAGTATCAGCATGCCAACCCAATTCTTCCCTATTCCAGAAATAAGTATGAAACTCCTCGCTAGTGTTGTTTTAGCAGCTCGCAGATATTTGACTACTTTTTAAAATAATGCAGAAGAAATGAGACTGCAAATAAAAATACATAACTTCTGAAAACAGCAAAAATAAATAGAAAGCTGAGGCACATTTGCAGCTTCAGCCTACAGTGTTAGAATAATTTGGCTCAATTTATGCAACGCTGGGTCACATAAATCTACAGTTTGCACCAAAGCTCTCCCCCTTTTTAAACTATTCTTGCATCTTTCTTGCTATAAACACTAGGTTCAAAGTGTACTAAATGGTGCACATATGCCTCACATAATGTGGGCTAAGCAAATGTACTGAGAGCAGAGCTGATGGGTGCCACCTGACAAATGCAAATATTATACAAATATATGCAAATCTAGATGGGCACGTGAGTTTAACAAATAAAAAAGTCTCGTTTTTATTAAAGGATAGTAAAATGTTTGAAAATCTAGCACAGATGTGTGTTTTGGAGTGTTAATCCAAGTGATATCTTGTCAAGTCTTTGAAATCTCAAAAAAAAAAAACACTTCTTATCCCCTCATGTTTGTAACCATTGTAGTGCAAATATAACAATTAATGAAAACGGTCAAAATGCAAGAATTTCTGCCCTCTTTAAAGGTCTAAAATTCTCAACAAATACTAGAATGACTAAAACACAAGTCAAAAGCTGATTTGTGTTGAGATCATATTCATACCTGATAATCCTGGTCCTCAATGCCGAAGCGTTCTCTGAGGTTTCTGAACACCTGTGGACAGTAGTCTTTGAATTTGAATTGTCCTGGAAGATTTTCTCTGAGGGGAAATACAAAGAATTTTACTAAACAAAATCAAAATGCTGCGGCTTGGTTTATTGTGCACACAGCATCTAATCAACAGCACTTTACTTGAATGAGAGGTATGTGTGAGCAACATGACACAATTGTGAACACTGAATACCGTAATTACCTCCTGTATGTCCCTGTCTCTACTCTCTACTTCAGACAGGAATATGATATTTTATTGTTCTAATCATATGTAATTACACATGGAAGGACACACATCATTGTAAATAAAAAAGTTAGCTAGGTGAATTGGCTGCAGATCTGTATCTGTACCATTATTACACCAATATCCTCTTTCTAGATTAAAATCTATGCAGAGGTAGGTGGTAACCAATAGCAAAATGTATTGTTTAGTCAGGGCTCTTGATATTAGTGTATATTTTATACAAATGCTACTTAAACATGCATATCAAACATGTTTAATTCAAGGGTAAGGTTGCCTCGCTACTTTAACTGTTTTGCATAATATATATTGAGCATTAAGTCACAGGTCATGTTCAAATTATTTATATCTGAGCCCCAGCTGAGTACTTCTTAGTGAAACACTTTTCTTGAGTAGTTTTGAGGACAAACAGGTTCATGACTACTTGAATAAAATTTCACAGAGGCAGCAGCGATTCCACTTGAGAAAAATATTACCAGTATATTGTTATTCCCACCTCTATGAGTCCTGCACCAGACCCTGGATTCCTGACTGGATTAAAGGATTATTGAAAGCCACTCATTGAGATTTTTGTAGATTCCACTATAGAAACTGGACTTCCCAACAGACATAATGTATCCACAAATTATGGTACAACATTTCTACTGCACCATCCTCTGTCAGACTCTTCCCTCTGACTGACACTTCTCTCTGAGCCACACAAAGTTTTCACATTTTAACTTTCCTCTCAGTGGGCATCAGCCTGCTGAATTATTCTCTGTTGTGTTTGCTTGCAGCTTAAATGTTGGTGTTACACAATGTCTGGCACCACTGGAACAACTCACTGAGAGGAGACTGAGCTGTATTAAGTGTGTGGGGGTAGACAGTGTGTTACAATATTAATATTACAATAAGCCTACTCCTTGTGATTTGAATTGATTTGATAAATCTATTTGACATGTTTGGCGGTCAGAACTATTATTATTAGTAGTGGTGGTGGGAGTAGTGGTAGTAGTAGTAGAAGTAGTACCAGTAGTAGTAATAGTAATAGAATTGAAGTAGCTATAGCAGTGGAAATAGAAGAGTACAATCACTGTTTCAGTTTGCATTGTTGCTCCTTTTTCCTGTTGGAAAGGGGTCACTGCAAATTCTGATAAGCACAGGCGAACAAATAAAACCATAAGATCCACCAAAATCTCTGCAGTTCACAGGATGCTCAGTGAAGGCTCACACAATATCCCGGAAAAGTGTTGAGTGGAGGAGCTACTGTACTTGTTGAAGAGGTGGTTGTTGACTTTGATCTTGGTGCTGGCTTTGAAGTCGTCTGGAAGCAGCATGACAGGGACAGGCACCTGGCTCAAGTCATTAATCTGCAGATGGTGGACATAACAGCCAACACAGATGTTAGACACACACACACACACACACACACACACACACACACACACACACACACACACTGACATACATTATACAGTATGTGCATATACTTACGGAATGATTGACTCCCCACATGAGGACGCTCAGCACCGGGTCACTCGCTCGGAAAACTTCTACTTTCTGCTGCACAAAGTGTTTCTTCTTCGTCTTCCTTTTTGGTGCCAGCATATTCAGAGGGTTCGAGGTGGCACTAGGAGAAGCCATCGCACTTTCAGTTTATCGTTTTGACGGATAAAACAATCTCAGGGACTAAAAGAACAAAGCAGCAGTGAAGTTTGCTGACTGGAGGTTACTCAATGTACCGCCGGGTAGATCCGTTTTCTGCAGTCATTACTGGTGTGTAGTGTATGTAAAGTGGCCTGAAGTCCGCCTGGTTGCCGTCCAGTCACTGCAGGCTGCCACCTTTTGCTTTCGAGACGTGAGGACGTTTTGCATCGAGGTCTGTGGCTTATCCAGCGCAATAACAATAAAATCCAACATGCAATATATCCTCATCAGAGCATCAGTTTCAGCCAGTCAGCTGCAGTTAGACTATAATGTACTGGTTTCATCAGTTTCTCATTTTGTCGGTTTAGTTTTTAATAAATTACCAATTTCCCGATATAATGCGTTAATCATTGTCTGTTTTATGAGTCATATCTAAATTTGCACGTTAACTAAAATTTTGATCAACCTACCACAAAACAACCGTTACACAGTCCTGTATGTTAAATAAATAAGAGCAAACTAAAGACTTTATAGAAAACACCAAGCAAATAAATGAAACAAAATAAATTAACAGTAAAGCCTCAGGATCTAAAAATGTATTTCTAAAACATGTATATGAAGGGAGGTTACCAACTTACTAACTAACAAAGGCTCCATAACCTTTGACATGAGGACAGTGAAAAGAGAAAAGATGATAGATGTGGGGACAAGAGTTCCATGATGTACAGTATGTATGGGCCAAGCCATGCACTGTTTTAAACACCATCAATAAAAGTTTGAAATCAATCCTAAAAACAACATGGACCAAGAGTAAACTGGTTATAAGGACAATTAAGTTAATTAAATTTAGTCAAAAGCGTAGCGCATTTTGAACTCGTTGCAGGTGAGAGCTTTCCCATTACACCGGAACAGGGAGCTGCATCAGTCAATATGAGATAAAATAAGAGCATGAATGCATGAAGTCTTAAAAGGACAGAACTGACCTGATGGTAGATATATTTTGAAGAATGAAGAAGACTTTGGATTTAGCTCCAAACAAAGGTTTTAAGACACTTTATTTACATGGTAGGTACCATAGCCAACTGAGCAATCAACCCAGAAGTTGACCTTTAATAGAACAAAAAACAAGGACTAGCCTTAATTGTATACGCATGCTGCTGGTTAGGCCCTGGGACGGCCATGTCTAGCCATCTTAAATGCCATGTGCACAATGGTGGCTGCAGTGCCACTTAGAAATATCTACAGAAATAAAATAAAACAGACAACACATCATTTTAGAGATACAACTGGTGATATGCTTTATTGAATGAAAAAAGAAGCAGGGGGTCATGTGATTGGTTGCAAAAGGATGTTGTGTGCGTTTGGCGTGCAAGTTAATTTAAAGCCCAAAACGTCAAAGGGCATTACAGGCCCATAAGTTTACAACCAACAAAGTGAGCAAAAACCCAAAGGTAAAAGTGAAGAAATCTTGTTAAGGAGAGAGGGGCGCATTGCTGGCCATCCAGGAGTGCAACAGGTGCCGACCAAGTAGGCAAACTCTCAGATTCAAGATTCGGCCTTCAGCTGGATGGTCTGCTTCTCCATCTGTTGGCAGAGGTTCTGCTTGTCCACCTCAGATACCTGGAGCTGTGCAGCTAGCTTGTAGGGATCTAAAGTTTTCCTAGTGTGGTACATTTTTTTAGCCTCTCTATGTGTTTGCAAAGGATCCTCTTTTCCGACTGAGAAGTCTTGACCTGTGTGGCTAGCTTGTAGGCTCATGTGTTTTGCACCATGGGGAGCATTTCCCTGAGATCCTCCAGTGCTTTGTGGAGGGTTGACTTTCTTCAACAGTAGTGTGTTTTATAAACTCGTCCGGAAAAGGCAACGCACATCCTGGATTTTTTCACCTGCGATGGGAGCGAACATGGTCATAATAGGATTAAAAAAAAAAAAAAGCCTGTTTGGCTGATAGGCCCAGCAGTATGCGAAGATATTGCAATGGTCGAGTGAGCTAGACAATGAATGGAGTGAGCGAGAGCAAACATTTTTCAAAGATTTTGAATCACTGCAACCACAAAAAGTGCACAAAACGTTTTGTGTTTGGAAAACACAAAAGTTAGTTTGGAAGATTATTTGCAGACAGACAGGTCTCTTGCCAGAGATAATAAAAAAATCTACTCTTAATGTTAGTGCAATCATTAAAATGACTCATCCAACCAATGAACACATATTTATCTATTTTTAATCTCTTTTTCTTTTATTCCCAGCAGATATAATCAATTACAAGTACCATTCTTTACAATTTTGTAATGACATTACTGTACTCCTGTAACTGTGCATTCATAAACAACACCTGTACATGCAACACACTGTCTTTGTGTGCTGAGAACATAATTATCTTATTTTAATTGATAAATGTAACAAAATGTTTTTGTATTACAGTCCCTGTCTCTCAAAAGTGTTTTGGTAAAATTGTTGATCATTCATAAATATATTTTTTTTATCACTCACAACTTCTTTTTTTAAATCTCTCAATCTCTTAATTCCTACCGTTCAAAGGGTGAATTTCATCCATTCACTGCCTGTTAGTGTCAATTTGCTTCAACCTGCTTAGTTAAATAAAGGTTAAACAAAGTGAAAATAAAAACAGAAATAAAAAATAATGCCTCCATCTGAGTCTGGATTACACACATAAAGGTTTGAGATTCTTTCCATTATACATTTGATGTCTGCTTTCACGCAAGCACTGATAAATTATATGACAGTCATTCAGAGTAGTATCAATATTAACATAAATAGAGTTTCATATTTAAGGAAACATAAATAGAATGACACTGAGATTATATACATCAATACAGTAATAACATTATAGTGAATTACAGTAAATAAAAAAATTAAAAACGTATAAAAATACACATGATAAAAGTTTTAAAAAAGATACTTTAAGTACACCGAATGTATAGAAAACGCAAATTTTACTTTAACACAAAGTATTTATGCTATTATTATGACAATGAAAAAAATTGTATCAAAACAGTTTTGTTCCTAGCACTTGATTCATGGCATGAGACATTTTTTATGTATGGAGCTAAAATTTTGGAACTGAAAGTTAGTAAACTTCCGAGTTACTGCTGTAGATATATAGTAATGGACTTGACAGTAGATGTGTAACGGTTACTAGATGTGATGGGTTGCCTTAACAAAATGCCACACTTTCATGTGAAAGTTGGCAGGTAGTTTGACATCTTCATATATGAAGAAATTTGAAAGAATGTCATGGTACTAAAAGGAAAATAAAGTTTGTGAATATATGAATGATTTCTTAACTTTCCCTGATGAAAGGAGTTTTGTATGTTTGCATGAAAGAAGTGTGTTTTCTGCTCAGTAGAGGGCGCAAAGATACCAAATTACAGCTGACTATGAAAAAAGCTTTGTAGGAGGACAAATTCTGCTTTCAGGTCTTAAAACATTAAGTATGAGGCAAAGTAGTGTCCAGCACCTTTACAATCACTATCTTGTTCTTTTATCCATGTTTTTGATCTTGTATTTTTGATCAAACTTGAGCCTCCTCTGCTTTAACCCAGTCCTTAAGCACTTTAACAAATCAGGTTGCCGTCCTCTTTTGTATTTGAAGGCACTGTCATGCCATTCGCATCCACACACCAGCAGTTGCCACGCTGCATACCTCGAGAGGACCAACACTGCACAAAGAAAACACACAAAGGCGTACATGGTGAAACCCTATTTTAGAGCTGGAAATGAAGTGCCTTTCAGTCTAGTTGATACGATTTAAACAATGTCACATAAATCTGTATGGACATTGCAAAAACTCACCTGCTTCTTTCTGAAGAAACCACGCTTGTCACAATTGGGCATGTAAATGTCCTGATGTGACTGGAATACTTGGGCCTCAAGATTTTTCATAACTGAGCTAAGCAGTTTACGACATGGAGCCTAGTAAAGGAGGAGACATAGATTTCAAAAGATAACCCAGTTTCAGGTTAATCATTTACTGTTTGTCTTAAACTCAGCAGTCATCACACGGATGAGGATTGTTACCTGCGCTGGATCCTGTGTAGGTGTAGGGTCTGGGATCAAATGAAGAAAAAAGAGTTTTAATTGTTTTGTGAATACCAATTTAAAAATATATATTTAGATAGATAGCTAGATAGATATTGTTTGGTGAGCTGCAATTATCATGCTTGTTTTTGACTAAGTGGGCTACATAGTGTATTTATTTTTTGTTCATAAACTCAGTGATTGAACCAAAAATCCATAGTTATACTATGGTGGCTTGACTCATCAAAATATTTTTCCCACACAACTTGTTGAACTGTAAATGACATATCACTCACTGACTATCCTAAAACTACAGCCTTTATTTCACTTCCTATTTCAGACTGAACAGCTGGGCCATGAACAGAGTAATTCATGACGAGGGTTTGTTTCATGTAAGAACAAGTGTGTTATTCATTATTATATCCTCTAGACTATTACAAACCCTCTCTCATATTACAGGAAGAGTAATCGCCTGTAGATTATTCAAACAAAGAACAAGTAAGCAAACATTACAAGTGTTTAAAATGTAAACCACGAGCCTAGCCTAAGCCCAAAGGTTGAATGACACTGTTCTATTTGTGTATTCACATTGTCTCCAGGTACAAAATGAAGTTTTACCTGCAGTGTGAGTCCTTTCAGTTGCGTTAATCCTGCTGCTGTTACTGCAGACACCCCTGCCCTCTAGCAGGGCCTGGAGGGGCTTGGGGTCGTCCTCTGGCGGTGTGCAGCGAGCACCCTGGGCACAGCTCAGAGTGTAGACGCCACACGGTTCTCCAATGGCCAGGCTAGTGGTGATGAAATCTGCGGATTGATGAGGTAAGGGGTTGCCGAGCCCCTGATTTCCCTTACAGGTGGGACAGTCTCTGGAGTGCATCCCGGGAGAGGTCATCGGCCATGGCTTTGACAGAGCCAGATGCAGTAAGAGCAGGGCCAGGATGTGTGTGTACAGAGGCATCTCACACTACGCAGCGGATAGGAATTCCCTCAAGCTACGACAAAGCGATAATGAGGCCAACACACACCACTGACAGCAGCTTTTAAAGAGCCAAAACTAGAAGGGAAAGGTATGGGAGTGTACGTGATGGAGAATGTTAGTCTCCCCTCTCATTTCCACATTGCTGAGCACACCCCCTTTTCCCCCTGGTCTCTGACACGTACTGTACACACTCACATTATGCTCATACCATGTCTTGTCTGTCATCCTGAACAATACTGTTTTCTACATCAACATAAATCACAAGTGATTACGGTGTATACTACTCCATAGCTCTACTTTTTCCCCAAGGAGAATACAAAGCAAAACACAGCTGACACCTGAATGTGATCAACCAATCATGGCTCAGCAGACAAAGCAAGAGACATGTAAGTCTTGAGAATTATTATCAAAATATATGAGAATCAAGCAGAATATGTTTGTCTGTGTATACAAAGCACATCTAGTCTAATTAGTCAACTATATTGTGAAGGTATAAAAAAAAGTCAGATACTGTGATATCAGGGTGGATTTTTTCATTTGAGGTTGCCATTAGTTTACTTTGAATAGCAACTTCAAACCCGGAATACTCTTTCACAGTACATGATTACATAGTCCAAATGAACAGGGATAAGGACAGATAAGGTTTCGTGCAAACTATATGAGGAGCTAAAGGAGTGGCACTTAGGTTGCATGACTGACTAAAGCCATTAATAGCCACAGGCAAAAGTTACACTTCACAAATTCCACTGTATGTGACTCACATATGTAGACTACTGATTAAATTAGAAGACCAGCTCTCTAGATTGAATAAGTCTGTAACTTATTAGGCTTTTGGGGCAACATGTGATCGTTTTATCTCACATAACATCAATATTAATAGACTATACAGCCGACAATAACTCAGATGCAATAGTTTCACTTTTGAAGACGTTGTTTTGTGGAGCTCTCCGCAAAAGGAGAGTCAATTTTTCCATGACCATTCAAGTCGATGAAATTGACTAAGACAAAGCTCTTCGTTTCATTTAACTTTTTGAACTCGTTTCTCCTTTTTAGTGTTAGGATTTTCCAAGTCGAGACAAACTTCCCCATGAGTGTAATGTTATTAGTTGAACTCAAAACAATGACGTATTTTGAAAAAAAAATCTCTCTCTCTCTCACACACACACACACACACACACACTGAATACTCAAGTTCCTGCTGCCTGTGGGAGAAGAAAACTCCGTGTCAGCATCGCATGGGTTAAAGACACTCACCCGAATTTACCCTTTGATCTGATTGGTTGAGTGGGCGGGACTTCCGACAGTGCATGTTGGACGTAAACTGTCAGATCTCGCCTCCTCGAAATTGGAAACGAAAACAAAGGACGACGCGCTACAAGTTATTAAGCAGTAAGGAATGAATGTGACACCAAGGGGCTTTGGATAATATGTGGATAACTTAAGGTATATTCATGTTCACATTGTGTTTTTAATCACACAGTACGACAATTATGTTAAGCCAGCTAGCCGGCCACCGGAGCGCTGGTTGTAGTCGGTTGTAGTTTGAGAAATGTGATGATGCGTTCCTGTCTGGCTCGTAAATTGGTAAAATGAAAGATTTATCATGACACTAATCCTATTTGCGAGGTGATAACGTTTGGCTATCTGTTGATGTTTAAAAATAAGTTGGCACTTAGACCTGAAATGATAAATCCAGCCACTTGATTCAGTTGTATTTGAGCTGCTAACTTTTTGTCATCTACACTGGTCAGTATGTTAATAATTTCCTTTCATGTTAATGTATAAATCAGAATAGAGAATACACTTTGAAGTTTGTTTTTCTACCGAAACCACGGTTGTCCTGCTTGAGAATATATACCCTCCACTGGTCCAGTGGTTAATAATATGAAAAATCGACATTTTGATATATGTATTCATTTGTAATTTGAGTGCCTAAAGACAAAAACTGGCTGTAAGAGTTCATATAAGACCACCTGGGTGGGTCTGACTTTGATTGTATGCCCTGTCAAAGACCAACAACCCCCACACAGTACATTACTCATGGTAATATGTCAGTGAAGTAAAGGTGTTTCACTCTGCATTATTTCGTTTCTGGAAAGAAAGAAACTACATTCCTGAGTGACTAAGCAAAATGTGCTAGCTGCCCTGTGTAACTATGTTATAACAGACAGAAGATGTTTTTACATTGGAGTGAAATATCCAATATAAAAATGTCTTATCTATCTACCTCAGCATACATTGGATGGCAGGCAGGGAGACACCACTCTGTCACAGGGCTAACAGACATCCAGTTCACCCTGACTTGCACATCTTCATAACGTGGGAGGAAATGGGAGCATAATAACCCACACAAACACACAAACCGCACACAGCAAGGACATGGAGCGGACATCAAACCAGAGTCCTTGTTGTTGTGAATTGACAGTATTAATCCCTTCTTGGTCAGATATTTATTGTGCACAAAGAAGAGTCTTTTGCTATCCCTTTTCTCTCTCAGTTTTCTGTAACAGATGCAGTGGCTACTGATGCAATTAACGCTCCATAATAACCACATCGTTCTGCAATTGTTTTTCATCATCAACAGAATCACCAGACGTTCAATCAGTTTTTTGAAGACCGGCTACAAAAATAGATAGAACTGAAAGGATTTTCTCTCGATTTGTGTTATTTTGAGCCTCCTGTCAGACAACGTGTCCTGTGCTGTGATCAACTGTTGAGGCTAGGTGCAAAGTGCCATCAGGATTTATCCATTTCCAATAACCTAAAATGATGATACAGTTAGAAAAATAAGGACCTTGTTTGCTATATTTCCATCAACAATTGCAGAATCAGGCACACACATGTAGGTGAGAGATGTTCTTCTTCCCAAATTTCACAGCTTAGAGATAATTTAAACCATTGTTGATGTCCCAAACAAGCTTTGATGCTATGAGAAACTTGTTAACTCTCCTCAAACACAAACTTGAGTGCCAAAAGTATCATCATGCAATGAAAGTTGAATGTTGTTAAGCTCTCTTAAGCTGTGCTCTAGAAGTGTCAGTGGTTGTTGAAATCTTAAAGTGGTGCTGTTATTAGAACTTTGCTCGGCTTCTTTAACCGCTTGCCTTACCATTACAAGGTCCAATAAATAGAATTCTGACCATCTTGAATATATTTTTTGTGGTTTGGGGATATTTGGGATGGTTTTGAGCCCTGGTTAAATCAGAACCTTTGGTCACATCAAGATGGCTATGTTTGGCAACATTATCCACAGTATTTAAACAGCTTTTGATTCATTTCCTTTCTCCTAGATTGTAATGACATTAGGAGATGGACGACATCAACCTCCACTATCGTTTCCTGAACTGGAGGAGGCGAATCCGAGAAATCCGTGAAGTGCGAGCGGTTCGATACCGGGAGCGGTTCAAAAGAATGCTGAGGGATGGAGACGTACTCAGGTAACAGTGATGAGCAAAGCCACCCCGAGGGTTTTAACTGGCAGCATCGAACTGGTCAGATATGTGCTCGATTCCCTGACTTTAGGCTACAGCTTTGCTGAATCAGCATTCAATGTCACTGATGCTAGGCCAAAGCTTTAATTATGTTTGGGCTCCTGGTCATTTTCATTTTTGCATTTTTTTTGTAGGTATCAAGGGAACTCAGATGAAGTTGGCTGTTATGTGGCTCCCAGGCCATTATCAAAAGGAAACCGCTACTTTGAAGTAAGAGTTTATGATGTCTTCTGATTTTAGAGAATTAAAATTTGACACAGCAGTTGACAACCAAAATAAATAAATAAATAAATAAATATCAGAAAGAAAGAAAATATAGTCAGGAAATACTTAAGGTAATTCAGTTACTCAAAGGAGTGTTGGTTATTGCCCTGTTGTTTTCTCTGCCATGTTTCACAATATACAGAAATATATCTCGATTGAGTATCACTCAAAATTAGGGCAAACACCTAACCTCTAACATTAATTTACTTTTCTTGTAATTTGCGTTGGTTTCTCTTATTTGCTTACTGCAGGTGTGTAGGCTAATTGATAATATTCACTAATATACATCTAGGGCACCATAAGCATAATTCCAAGCACAAGTCACATCTTCCTCACCAATGCTCAACTTACTGCAGTCAGATTTTCATCTTCATTTTCATACCTCCCAATTATTTTAATAATTGCATTTATCAGACATAATCTTATTCATTTTAAAAGAATGCAGTGTGACAGATCACTCCAGATATTCATCATTTTGTTTAAACATAAGTTGCTTCAGACCAAATGAAGACAGTAGAATCGTTAAAAGTCCTTGGACTTAGCTAATGCTTAAGCAAGATGCGCTTGGCGGTACATGCTTACTGTGTAATATTGACCAAATGCCTGACTAATGAGCAAGCATTGCAAAGGAGGCCTAGTTCTATGATAAGAGGGGGCTTGGCAGACCATTGTGTCTGGCTGCATGCCTACATCTTCTTAAGCTATAATCAACAGGAAATGATCATATCTCTTGGGAATAGCACCTTGGAAACATTTGAAGATCTTTCAACTTTGAAGTAGATTTGTGGAATTACTTGGCAGTCATTACTGCAAAAGGATGCCAGAGGCAGTCTCAGCAATGAAGTTCAGTCCCAGCATAAAAATAATCACTTCTTAGTCATGTTCTAAATCTTTTCTTGTGAACCAAATCGATTCATACTGTTTGTTTGAATCGATAACTGTGTGATTGGTGAGAAGAGATAACAATATGGTGTTGATAAGTGTCAAAACTTCATTTCATATTAAAAAGGTGTGGTGACACACCAAGCTAGTTCCAGTCAGGAAGCTCTTTCGTCTCCAGAAGACCCTGGCGGTGCACAGGGATCTAGGTCCATGTTGATCCAGTAGCATCTCACTGTTTCTATTAGTATTGGATTTAAATATGGGGGTTGCACAGGCCACTGGAGAACACTAAAGTCACTGTCATGTTCATGCACACATCTTTACATGGTGGATTCTTTATCCTCCTGGAAACATCCTTTTGTGGAGGAAGGATGCACCATGGCAACAATCCTCAGGTGCTACCAAGGGGCCTAAAGTGCGCCAAGACAACATTCTCTTTACCATTACAAAGTGGATCCATGAATCCAAACTGTTTTCTCCATATTCTGACCCTGCTGACAGCATGTTGCAGCAGAAACTGGTATTTGTTTGACCAGGTGATGTATTTCCAGTCTTCAGTCATGCAGTTTTGGTGATCATATGCAGAGTCCAGTTTTCATGTTGTTAGCCAACAGCAGTGGAACATGACATGGTCTTGTGCCGCTGTGGCCCTTCAAGGCTCAATGAGTTGTGTATTCTCAGGCGTCCTTGTGACTCTCTACTGTGGTACTGAGCTGCTAACTTGTGTCCGGCCTGTTTGCTTGAGTGAGTCCTCTCATTGTCCTCTGACCCTTCTCATCAACGAGGCATTTTTGCCGGCAAGATTTCTGCTGACGGGGTGTTTTTAGCTGTGACCAACAGTTAGTATAAGTCACTCTGTCGGTTGGTTGGTAGGGTGAGAAGGGTTGCTCTGTTTGTCCCGAGAACAAACAAACAAAAAACACTATGTCCAGGTACAGCTTCTGGATATAAAGATATGATATCTATGAGATTGTCAGTCAGCCATTCTTGGAGGGGCAACAAACTTTGATGCTGGAATCCTGGGCTCTAATCCCATTCCCAGGCATGTTAAATTAAGTTTCTCTGTTTGGTTTCACTGAGCCAAATAGGGCACAGTTGATGACAAATTTTCTGCTTGTTTGTTTATCCCACTGTTCTCAGTAATTTCTCGACACTGGTGCGAAAACATCCCAGATGGGTGGCAGTTTCTGAGAAATTGGAGCATTTGGCACCAATGATCACACCATGTTCAAAACTTAAATCACACACTCTGCCCAGTCTGACATTTAGCCAAAGAGTAACTGAAGTCTACAACCCTATCAGTATACTTCATACCTCTATGGTTTATGTCTACGTGACTCACTTTCTGGAGGAGGGAGTGGTTTGTGTAAATGGGCATCTATACCAATAAATGTTAATAAAGTGGTGCTGATTATAGATATGAGGTTAGATTTGAGAGGCTATCTGAGTGTTACACATTGGCAAAACAGAGAGACATATTGTCTCAGGCGACTGGTGGTGAGGTCATGGGAAAGGACTTAAAGTTTCCTCTTTTCCTTGCCCTGGATTTGCCAGTGCTCCGATTGCAATGCGTCCATGTAATACTCCCAAGGGATGATGTAATACATAAACATGGTCAGTATTCACTTTAGGTAACAAGGACATAGGCCTGTTGGGTGTTTACTTCTGATGAATATGTGATACTGAATTTACAAAGAGATAATAACACCCTTTGAGGTTGCAAAACTTTAAATGAAAAACAGTACTCAGTTTGGAAATGCCATTAAGTGAAAAAGAGGCAAATCCTCTGATATTTTAACCACAAATCTCAACAACCCAACAGCAAAGCACAGTGACATTTAAATGTACACTGTGCAAATTTCCAAAGGGTTGATTAAAGTGGGGACCCTTTAGACTCTGACTGACAAAAAAAAAGTGGAATAAGCATGTAATCAGTGAACCGTGCACACTCAACCATCAAATTACGTGCTTATTCCAGGTTTTTTGTCAGTTGAGTCTGAAGGGTCCTCACTTCAATCGACCCTCAGCAATTATGCATAGTGCACCTTTAAAAAAATGAAGGGGCAAAGTTGGTGGAGCCAAGTAAAGTGAATAGAAACTGCGCCCTTTTCTGGCACCTGTTCAGGCAGTCACATGGGCATTTTGGCACTTACAGTTTCACCTTGTATGCTTTTGCTTCTGTAAACTGTCAGCCAATAGTCTATTTGAAAGCTCCAAAACACTAACAAAGGTACACCATTTGGTAGTGTTTTTCATCGAAATATTAGATAGAATTGGTCATCAGCACTGTGCTCTGGTTGACTGCACAGCAATGGTTGTTTTCTTTCTACATATCAATATGTTTGGGCTGTGCATCCCTGGTCTGATAAAATCAATCCCAAGAATATCCAAGAAGAGCAGAGTAAAAGCTATATATTGCCTCCATCCCTGTCCTCTCTCTTAATGCATTAACCAGTTTTCTTGATGCACCCACATATTCCCTCCACCTTCCTCTCACTATCTCTTGTTTTGCTCCACTTACACTTCATACTGCCTCACACTCTAACATCCTCCCACAAAAAAAGAAGCACAGATTCATACACATATGTAGAGTTTGTAGCTTGTTGGTCTCTGTTTTAAAATAGTATATTTTAAAATCTGTCTTGGCATTCAAAAGTGTTTTAAAAAGAGCTCTCAAATTCTGATGAAATTCCAATCTTAAGCTGCCAGCTATGTTTAGAAACTCAAGTCTTTGCAATATTAGGTTGCCTAAGGATGTTAATAAAACAAGGCAGATTTGTCTCAATTGCCCTGCAGAATAGCCCAACAATTTTGGAGTCAAAGAAAATAACTTGAAGCACACTGGGAGTTTTATGTGAAATTGTAATGCTTTTGCTGTCTCCTGTGGGATTTGTAGGTGACTATCATTGATACAGGAGTGAGGGGGATGATTGCTGTCGGCCTAGTGCCTCAATTCTACAAGCTGGACCATCAGCCGGGCTGGCTCCCACACTCTGTGGCTTATCATGCTGATGATGGCAAGTACGTGAAATGACCGAAACACTGAAACATCTCTGAATTTTCCTGTGAACATATTCTTAAATTGCATTTTACATGCACACACAAAAGATTTATTTTCTCCCGCAGGAATTTTCATCCATAACACCAAAATAAACTTCTGCACAGCCTCACAAAAACACATTTGTTCATGTAGAATGACATATGATGCAGTTTGGAGTTGTTGATGTTTTTGAACAAATTTTGTTAAATATCTACTCATCAAATGTGTAATTATGTGTTTGAAAGAGTGATTTCTCTTTAAATGTGCTTTGCCACACGTTTGGTGCGAATCCAATTAAATCAAAAGGGTAGATGAATAGAGGTTTTTGAAAGGCAGTAACAGAAGAATTTAGTGAATTTGATTGCATTGAATTTGTGATGATTTTCTGAATGAGACAACTTTCCCCCTGGTAATTTGAGCAGAAGAGTGGCAGCATGTGAACTATGTAAACAGCAAGTGTCTGATCAGGCAAAAACAACTAACCCAGAGACTCAGCTGCTCTCACATCACCAGACTGAAACCAGAGACTTTGCCCAGACTGAGGCACAGAGAGCACAAACAAAATAATGATGGGGTTGACTGAGAACAGTTGTTTGTGTATTTCAGATGGACGAGGAGAGCGTGTGAAGTTACTAGGCCATAGCCGCAATTTTAATTACAGTACATTTATATTACATACAAAATATTTAATCGAGGTCTGCCGACATGGATTTTGACACAAGTCAGAGGCCTGTGTGGATACCTGTGCATCACAAACTGTCTCTGCTTTCAGCAAGAGCTTTGTCAGTCAGTGTGAGAGTATGTTTTCAATGCCTGAAGCATTGGAAACAGCTTACATTAGTTACACATTAACATTTGATTATGAATAGCTTATTATTATGTGTCTAGCAGTAAACATCACATAATGTATCATACAATTTGTTGTTTTCTGACATGTATAGGCTTCTTCATCCTCTCCCGACATCGATAATAATATACTTTGATGTGGATTCAGTAAAATAACAATATCATAGCACTTTACTTTAAGAAGGTCACGAAATGCCTTAAAATGAAAGGAATTAAACAATTAATCAGCTATAATTAAGTGTAGACTTGTTATTGCCTCCCTCTCCGAGCCATCAGCAACAGATATGGCGTAAGACTGTTATGCAAATAATATTGAACAAACACCAAGGAAAGTGAGTAACAGCATTTATCACCTGCTGTGATAACAGCTGATAGACACACAAATTCTCAGGCCTCACCCGTTTGTCCCTCCACAGGCTGTACAATGGCAACACTGTAGGACAGCAGTTTGGGCCAAAGTGCAACCAAGGTGACAGAATTGGCTGTGGAATATACCTGGATTCTTTTGAAGATGGACAGATAACTGTGTTTTTTACCAAGAATGGCAAGGAAGTAAGTTCTCCTTTCCCATCTTATTCTACTTCAGATGCACAGCTGACTCATCCATTTCAGTTTACAAGTGAATTAACTCTGTCGCTGCCAGCTTGTTCACCCAAAGGAGAACCGTATTTGAATTTGTGTCCAGGTTGGGAATGTGGAGATCCCAGGATCTCCGGAGGCTTTCTACCCTGCTGTTGGAATGCACTCATTGGGGGAAGAAGTGCGGCTGGACCTGCATGCAGAGTGGGGAATGGAGGAAGAGGATGGAGTGATGATAGTGGATAGCCATGAGGATGAATGGGCCCGTCTCCATGACGTCAAGGTGACTGGCACGGTAAGTCCTGTAGTGCTGTAACTGCAAAGTGTTGAGACAAAGAAAGAATTAGATAAAGAAAGCAAATAAAAGGTTGTATTATCGATGTATTAAGCTGGTTTAAGTACATACATTAGTATGTCTGTCTACCTCAAAAATGTTGATGCAATTTGATGAAATCCGTAGGTTCATGAGTCAGAGTCAGAATCAGTATGTTCATGAGTCAGAGTCAGAGTGTATATGATTCCATATGAGAGTCTTCATCTGGGATACTTATTTTACAAAAATATCTTGTTAAGGTTTAACGTGACAAAAGGTCCAAGGTGCCCCTCTTTAGGAGCTACATGTTTAAAAACATGTATGAAAAAGGATGAATGAAAAAGGAAATGAAGAAAGAACAAGCCTCTTAGATTACATGTTGTGAATAAGACGTAATCACACATATGGTAATCCAGAGTTAAATAGTAGACAATAACAAGTGATAACCAGGCAAATTGGATATTTTCCCAAAGGTAAAATCAAGACATGCCTGCTCATTGTCCTCCTGTCTGGCATTTTCCAACTCAGTGTTGTAATGGGGACGTGGGTGGGGTGGGGGTGTTAACACACAAAACCTTACTGAACTGAAAGAGGATGGGAGGGGATTTCAGCTGAATAGCCCTTGGGCAGGAGCAGCTTACCTGCATACCTCCTACACATTTAATTATCCTGGATTTCTACAAATGTGGCCCTGTCCTGTGTTACTGCAGCTCCCAAAAACCGTTACAGTCTAAAATCCCTGGAACTCATTATTTAAATGCTGGATCAAAGAAGGTACAAGACGTGTCAATAAAAGGGCAGCGGCAGTGGTTTTATGGTTTTGAGTGATAGAAGTGTTTAAAGCAGTATGCTTTGATACTTTGCTGTGTGATATTTAAATTAGTAGACTGCAGTATGGAATGCATGCTGGTGGTTTCTAGTTATTATCTTATATCCTGGTTTCTTAGGATTTCAAATTTACACTTCCTCTGAGCTTATATGATTAATAAATGAAATTATGACTTTGTTGCATTTGTATCAGTTGTTTGGTTACAAAATGATGTTGTTGAACAGGTCAGCCACAGGACACGTGAACTTCAGCTACAGAAACAAAATGTTATTACTGCAGTCTGACAAATGTATCGGCTGGCCAGTGTCAGCAGATATTGGCTGTTGGCCATGCAGGCTAATTTAATAGCCTTTCATAAGAAATATAGTATCTCCATTTAAGAGTCTCCAATTCACCTAATGTGCATGTCTTTGGACTGTGGGAGGAAACCGGAGCACCCGGTGGAAACCCACACAAACACAGGGAGAACATTCAAACACCACACAGAGAAGACCTCAGCCAGCCGTGGTTTGAAGGCAGGACCTGGGCCGCCATTCATACACCATGAGAAAGCATAATAGTCAGTGTGTATTCACTGGCATTATATTAAAGGATAATTTGAAAAAAATTGTACACTGTTATCAAAATTGTTTTGCCTATAGTGTAGTCATATAAGCATTCAGTAACAGCCTTGCCCTGTGTTTCTCTTTCCATGCAAAACATTTACTGCCTTTGTTGTTAAGTCAGTACTACTTTCTCTATTCCTAAATGTTGGAGGAAGTCAAGGATTATCCAGTTTCGGTGTATCTTCAACAGCCTTTTGTTCTCTTGTATGTGTCATGTCTCGGGTGTTTCAGTTGCTGGAGTACGTGGGCAAAGGGAAGAGCATTGTGGACGTGGGTTTGGCCCAGGCTCGTCGGCCTCTGAACACGCGCTGTCACTACTATGAGCTGGAGATCGCAAACGCTGGAGAGAAGTGTTACATTGCCCTGGGGTTGGCACGCAGGGTAAGAGTCTCCTCTTTGTTGTTATCACAACCGTCCTCCAGTAAAAAAATACCATTGCCATTCTCTTTCATTCATTGTGTTATTATATACTCAAATCTGTGAGTATTTGTCAGTGCAGGAAAATCTTCTGTCCCCCCTCTCACTCTAACCCTCCACTGCCCTCACTGTTTCCAGGCTGAGTGATGGATGACTGAGAGAGGAAAAGCTAACAACAGAATAAATATTGTCTCATTTTAGCCCCTCGCTTGGTTTTCCGTGGAAACCACAGGTTGTTTACATGTTAGCCTGCTATGCTAACTTGATAACATACTGCAGTGGAGTATGGGGACAAAGTCTCTCTCAGCAAAATGACAACCTCAAAGCACTCTGTGTCAGTTTCTGTTTTACTTTATCCATTTTGTTCTTCAGTTGTCATACACAAGAAGAAAATATTCAAATGTTTATTTTATTATTATTATTATTAATAATCTAATCTAATTTACATGATATGCTGATTAATTAATTGAATTAATCATAATCATATACGTCAATATTTGTTTGGGAATGCCCCCAATATGAAGATATTTTGACTCAAAAAAATTACATTATTGTGTCACATGAGTAAAGCACTGAGTGCCAAGCAGAGTTTTGTCATCCGCTTCCATCACGCTGTGGCTGTGCTTCTGCAACTAACACACTGACCGGTTGGAATTTTAATGTAAATGAATGCATTACATTATTTAACGTGTTATTAATTAATCTAAATTAATGTGTTCATTTGACAGCCCTAGTTAATTTTTTTTTTCTTTTTTAACATTTGTAAGCTGACACATTAAACTTAAACGAAAACATACAACATACAATACAGGAAAAATAGACAAATAATACAATTAACCATACACATAATAATAAAATAAAATAAAATAAATGGATAAGAGGTAGATGGGGTTAAGTTTACAGTAATGCTGTTTACTTCAGACAATTTGAAGCATCATAAGATGGGGTGACAGGAATAATGGGGCCATGAGTTGGGGTTGCTCTGAGGTTACATTATCAAAATAGTTTAGGAATAGTAACCAGACTGAAAAATTTCTGACTGGATCCGCAAGAGGAGTATTTTAGCTTCTCAAGTTTAAGCCAGTTTGTGAAAGTGGTGAAGTCTTAATCGCACAAAAACTTGACATGAGATGTCAGTTACACTGGGGAAGTATGCTGTCCAGAGAGCATAGACATAGAGCATGAATCTTAAATTTTCTCTGGAATATATACTCAATGTGAGTGGTGCATTGGGGAAAAGGGAGGGAGACCTGTCAAAAGAAAATGTGAAAAAGGTAATGTATGCAGTAGTTCCTCAGGCTAGGCAATTTATGGTTGATATCCTGATTAATTGAATAAATAGTTCATTCAGTTATCTAATCATAATTGATGACAGCAAATAATTATGCATATTTTGGAAATATGTAGTAATCACTTGGTTCTGTGAAAGGACTTGTTGAATGTTTACACAACAAAGATGCAATCAACTGGCTTTAGCCTCACATAGAATCAACATGAACTCTGCACATCCTGTTTAATATAATTACAAGAGCATGATTCAATGATTATGATGCAGTCACTGTGTTAAGTAAATGGTGGAGAGAAATTAAGTGTGGCGTAAATATTGCCGCTCTCCTTGGATGTACAGTGCCCATTCTAGTCAGCCTACCGGATGCTCATCAGTCGAGCGTCAGTCTTCATAATAGCACTTGTGTTTTGCCAGCTGTGATCCTGCTCACACACAGGGAGGTGACCCATCATTGTTCATCACGGTGCTGCTCACTCTCCTTTCCCCATCCTTGACGTTAAGCTCCCCTTTACACTCCTGCCATAATGTGTGAGTGCGTGTTGTGCCCTGAGGCCGGACGCTGTGGAGAATAGAGCTCTGTCATTTCACTGATTGTTTTCCAGGAATTGTTTTTTTGGAGGTGTCTGCGGTTTTGGTGGGGCCTTGTAAATCCATCAATCGGTCATTCCTGAGGTTTCATTCCAACCCCACCACCTCCTACGAGGTACAGTGAGACATCCTTTCATCAGTCTGCTGATGGGAGCCATTACCTCTTACTGCAGAAATCAAAACAAAGGTGTCTGTTTCCCAGGGTGACAAAGCTGAAGCCCACTTGTGTTGAAAGCAGTTTCAAGTTGCTCAACCCATCCTCCTTTGAAATTAGATAAAGGAACAATTGTTTATGGTGCATTCCTTTGCCCCTCTATATTCTTAACCTTGAGTGTTTATCTCTTATTGTTACTACTTCAGCATCTTCATACCAGTCATAACAAACTCCCTGTCGCTTCACTTTATATTCAATTTTTGCTCTTTAGATTGAATTTTATATCTTCTAAAAAATTCCATAATACCCCCATCGTCTTCCCCTCTTCATCCTTTCTCTCTCCCATGCCCAGTGATTCTACTGTATCTGTAACTGGCAAGTCAACATTAGATTGATTTTTCTATATTGGATTGCACTGAACAATCTCTAGATAGAAAGTGGTGCTGTTGTTACACCTGGGGAAGCCGTCCTGAGGGGATGTGATGTAGCAGAATAGCATCACAGGGTGTTAGAAGATGTTAGCTCGCTCTTTGTCTAACAAATAATATTTAAAGAAGTGAATATGCCAAAATGTAGATCCTTTAAAACTCTGGCTTGTCAGGCGAATGCTTTAACTCAACAGCAGTTAAATATGGAGGTTTCTTATAACTCATTGACCTCAAGAGATTCAAGATTCAAGATTTCTTTATTGTTACTTCTCAATACATATATACAAGAGTAAAATTATTTGGTTTTGGCTCCTTGCCCTTGCAGCAGTTGTAATAATAAAACTAGCAGTAAAATTTAAATGGTGCTTAAAAGTACAATAAAATAGAAGTATCGTAATATACAAAATAAAATAAGGATAAAATTAAAGTTTAAATAGAAAAATGAAAATAAAAAATACATAATTAAATATAGAAATTATGTGCAATTAAGTGTGCAAGGTGCTGTGTTTGTACCTCCTCAAGTAAAGTGAAATACACCTTAGATATGGTTTTCTTTCTCTCTTTCTTTTTCTTTGTCTCTTTCCTTGTCTGAAATCATGCACTAGCTTGGATGCATTTGTGATGCAGGCCTTGAAGTCACTCCAACTGTTGTCAAACAGTGTTGGTAAAACTTCACCTGTGTTCGCATCTGGAACAGTGAGCATCGCATGAAACAAAACTTGACTGTCAGTTTTCCCAGTACAAACTAACATAGCAAAGTGTTCTTTGAACAGGAAAGAAAGCCCACAGAGAGGGTTGCAGCGTGTGCTTTGGAGTGCCTTTTTATAGTCAAGTCTGACAACCCCCACCCTATAAATACATACATCAAAATAAAATAAAATGTCCAATCCCGTGGTGTGTCTCCATCTGCCATAGTATTGTGGCAATTATAAGAACTCCATTTGATTCATTTCCAGATATTCTGACAGAAATTAGCAACATTTTAATTCAGGACTAGTTTAATTTAGCTAAAACCTCCTAATTTATATTTATTGTGCAAAAAAATAGACACACACACATACACATGAAATGAAGTGGAGACACAGTACACATTGGTTGATGTTCTGTTGAGATTTCATGTTCTTTTGATTCACAGGACTATCCCAAAAACAGACACCCTGGCTGGAGCAGAGGGTCCATTGCCTACCATGCAGGTGAGTTGGTGAATCATCCACATGACCTGTCTTTTGTATTTTTCCATTCTTTCTCCTTTGTTACTCTGATCACCTGTGAGTCTTATTACTCTCTGCAATCCAAATACAGCCTCTCCCTTTTTTCTCTTTCTTTCTTTCTTTTTTTTTTTTTTATCCTAGAACCAAGATCGATTTTGTAGACTCAATCAATATTCATGTCAGAATAAGACCAGGAGTGCTTGGTCTGGTGCTGCCCTCTGGTGGCCAACAGATGTTATGATGGATTCTTTGTGACGCATTCAATTTTTAATGTGTGTAGAACTGAAAATCACTCTTGCCAAAATATGTATTTATTCATAAAGTATTGAAGACTCACTACTTTTATGACTTGGTACAATATTTAAATACAAATCAGGATGAGAGATATTAGTGTAGTTTTAGTATCACATGAAAAGATCCTGTAGTCTTGTTGTCTTAACTGAGGAACTCTGTCATTGCTGCCATCTGGCTCTCTGTGATACTGTGTTTGAAGTGAGTTGCAAGCCTGCTGGCACTCATCACAGTATGGTTTATGATATTCACTTTAAAGCCATTGTTGTTACCAACTGCACAGTATGTGTAAGGCACTTCCTTGAGTCCTACACTAATAGCTGGGTGGCGGGGTGTTATATTTTCATAGACTTTTCGTCCTCCTTTAGCACCACTGCTGAAAGAAGTCAGTAGTTTGTGTCTCATTCATCAAATTAGTTTGGAATACAGCACCCTTTATAATCCCATTCTTACTTATATAAGATAATTTTATAGCAGCATAGGACTCCTCATTAAGTGAGGTCCAGGCGTTAGTTGTTAAAGTATCTTTCCCATTATGAACTGGCCCCTGCAGCATGCATGTTTTGAAGGTGCAAAGTTATGGTTTTCTTAGAAGGGACTCTATACTCCATTCTGAAAATCCTGTGATGCTAATTGGCGGCAAATCGTTTGTAACCATGCTCCTGATGAGAGCAGGCTTCCAGTAAAAGCCAACATGTCAACACATGAGACACTTGTGTGATGTCAGATGCCTTTCCCTCAATTTGAGCCTTGATGACAACGGTGCTTTAGCGACAGCAACAAGATTGCTTGTAAAAATGGAGTAATGGTAAAATCGCTTAACAGTGGCAGAATTGCAGCAGATTCTCCAGTAGATTTAACTGCTTGAAAAAGCTCCCATAAAACATGCTAACAATAATGTTAGGGCTAGGTGATATGGACAGAATCAAATGCCTTACAAACAAATACCTTTGACCAAATACTCAGACATGAAATACTCAGATAACCAGAATACCTTGTGCTACACTACTTCCTCCACTTGACCCCTTTGTAAAAGTCAATAGTCAGCAGACAGCTATTTAAAAAAATCAATTCAACATTTTCTTTTTTGGTTTACAGAAACTATCAAAGGTATCATTCAGTAGCATTAGAACATATGGATATTGCTGCCAGAGTTCTCCACATAAAACAGTCCTATTTCAGGACTGCAAAGCTCACAAAGGCATTACTTTAAAAAAACCCAAGATAGGGTAAAGCAAGTATTTCTTCATCACATTTAACAAAGCTCTAGTCAGCTAACCTATTATTCTTTGCAGATGATGGAAAGATGTTCCAGGGCAGTGGTGTGGGAGACCCCTTTGGCCCACGCTGCTTTGAGGGAGACATTATGGGCTGTGGGATCATGTTTCCACGTGACTACATCAGTGAAGGTGGAGGTGTGTGTCCTCATATTGTGTGTAAACATTCATTGAAATGACAGAATGGTTACACACCAGCGTCATCACATGCAGTTTATTTATAATCATCTTCCCATCTGTCTGTCTCTGCTTTTTGGTTTTGTATCGTTCAGATGACATGGATGACTGGGACCTAGATGCATGGCCCAAGCAGAGTCAGGTTCAGAATGACCTCTATGCAAATAATGAAGATGAGGAGGAGGATGTAGAAGATGTGGACGGGAGGAAGGTCACGGTGAGGCACTTTCTGAAATCTGTGGTAAACAGCAATTAATCGTGCAAAAAAATGAAACTCTGAGCTCTTGAAAGCATGATTAATGAAAATGATCTCCTCCCTGTCCCCTTGTGCTTGAACAGGTGTTCTTCACCCGTAATGGGAAGGTGGTCGGCCGGCGGGAGGTGGCCATACCGGCAGGGGGCTTCTATCCCACCATTGGCATGATGAGCACTGGGGAGAAGGTCAGAGTGGACCTGCACCCCCTCAGTGGCTGACCAGACCAGAGGACATGCAAGGAACAGGGTGCTGTAATCAGAGGAAGAGTGGAGGAAGGAGTGAACTCTGTTTAAAACTTGCCTTTCAGTAAAAAAATGGGAGGGCAATCTGGTGTATTCTGGAGGTCGAACACTAAGTAATACCTCTCCACATCTACTTGCTCCAACATATTACTTGAGAATTCACCTCAGTATAATTTACAACGGTTCCCTCATGGACTGAGAATGATACAAATGATGTTATGTATTTTAGGAAGAATGGGCAGGATCAAAATAATGTATGTTAATATTGCATGAGTGCCTTGAGAAAGTGCTTAATATTCAAATAGTTTTGGGCGGGGTCAAAGGGCAATAACACTATTTTTTACATATGGATCAACAAGGCTATGGTAAAAATAAAAATCCCAAGGGAGAGAAGAAGGTAAAATGGTAGACAGAGCAACCCGCAGCAACAAACTGGACTCCATTTGTCCTCAGAGGAGGAGCCTTGTCAGTGGTCCTTTGTGAAAGCTTCCTCTCTGTTCTGCCCAGAAATCCGTTTGTCTTTTAAAAGGCTTTATAAAACTTATTGAGCTATTGCTGGTGCATTACTGACACTTAGTGGTGAGAGTAATGCATCGAAAAATGATGCTCAGACATTTTTCCTAAAAAGCGGTTTGATCAATCCACCTTAGGCACATTATCACTCATCATTAGATTATAATTTTCTTATTTTGACTTGGACATCACATTCTACATGTCAACATTAGTATGTGCCATTAAAACGAGCTTTATCTCTACGGTCCTGGTGGTTCTGTACATGGGTGCACGTTGGCATTTTATGGCAATTGTGCAATAAGTATAATTAAGTTTTCTTCCTATGCCACAACTATCTGCAATTATGGGGTAAATTTAATAATGGTTTGTTAAATAAAGTCCACACCCCAGTGATTGCCTTTGACCTTCAAAGCACACAAAAATAGTCACTTTAGTCAACAGTTTACTGTAAAGATGGAGAGTTCAGTACCACTACAAAATACTTTGGCTTCAGAATCCAAAAGAGAAGTAGGACCAAATCCAGAAAAAGTGCCACACCAATACAGAACCACCGCTATGGAGAGAAGTCTTCATGCTTGTGTTTTCTTTATTTTGACAATATTGTTCTTGCTTTGCTATTTCATTCCTCTGAGAAATGCTTGGCATGCTTTTCCATTACTGAGATATTTGGTATCCATGTGTGATAAGATGTTGCCCCGGGCTTTCACAGGCTGTATCTGACAAAGTGTCATGCACAGCTCAGAAAACACACAGTAATCTCTGGATTTGAATTGATGAAGATGACATGCTAAACTCAGTGGTATCCCTTTTCCTTATCACTCCGTGCTATATGGGGCCTTTCAGAAAAGATGACATCTCTGGACTGAGTATAGTATTAAATGTAGTGTTTGTGAGTTTCAGATAAAATGGGCATGTGCAGATGTAGAATTGAAACCAAATGTCTCAGTAAGAGGAAACAATCTGAAGTATTAATTCCTGTCAAGACCAAAATAATTTAGAACTGTGTCAGGAAGTACCACAATACATTGCGCAGGTATTGTATTAGTTCAGCATTTGAATATTTTAGCAAAGATCAAATGTTGAAAATGAAGCCATAGCCAAAATTCTCAGGTATATACCAAAAATCAAAAGTAATCAAAATAGAATAACATTAAATTTTCACTCTAATGCTGTATTGTAAAGATTTTCTAAAAAAGAAAAATCTGCCATATACATTTATTGTAAGCACTTTATAGATCCAATATACAGTAGAACCTTAATTCTGTGAATGTAAGTCTTCTTAAACAACCAGACTACTTCTAAAACAACTGACACAGGGCCAAGAAAACATTCATCACACCATTACACCACAACCAACCTGAACTGTCGACATCAGGCAGGGTGGATCCGTGGAAGCGTGTTGTTTGTGCCAAATTCAGATCCTGCCATCGGCATGTCCAAACAGAAACCAGGATTCAGACCAGGCATTGTGTTTTCACTCCTCCGTCATTAGTTTTGGTGATCACATGCCCACTGCAGCTTCATCATTTTGTTCTTAATTGACAGAAGTGGAACCAGCACGGTCTGCTGCTGCTGCTGGAGCCCATCTGCTGCACAGGCTGTTTTGTGGGTGTGGGTGTTGAGTAAAGCACGTGAGCAATATCAAACTTAAGCAAATTAATCTTGCTTTAATCTGCTCTGGTGTGAATGTAGCAGAAGACCGGGAGCTAAACAAGGAAGTGCGTGTGTGTTTGTACAACGCTACAAGTATCAAATGGGCTATTATACCTGAAATGTCATATGATAGCTGTTTGGTTATGGCTATTTAAACACATGTAACCACAGCATGAATGTTATTGTGTGGAAAGGATGTTCCAGTCCATTTTTGGGGTTCAGTTGTTGGAAACTGCGTTGGCCCTTTGTGTGTATCGGTGTGTATTATTCTGGTGTGAGAGCGCAATCTATTGCAACAATCTCTCCGAAGTCTATGAAAGAATTTCAGCTGCACTTAGTTTACAACGGTAAATTTCATTCATCATTGATCTTATAGCCAACTAATATGAGCCGCCTGCTATTTGATAGAAGTGCTCTTATAGCCGGAGTCAGCAAATGGCCTGGAAATGCTGCAAGCATACAGTAAATTGTATTTCTTATCTAATGGATCATCATGGAAAACAAATTGTTCATCTGGCCTCTCAACACCATTGTCCTCCAAAGAGCCCTTCTTGCTGTCTATTATTTAAAAAGTATCTCCCTGTACTGTTCTTTCTATTATGATCTATGTCATGTGTCATTCATTTGAAAGCAATGTTTTTGTTCAGATCTGGTTTTGTAAATTGAATTTTTAAAATAAAGGCCATGAGATCCTGTAAAAGTGGTGATACCGTTTTTAAAGGGAGTTGATTGGTGAGGAGCAGGAGCACTTTTTGTACATTTGGATCTGATAGTTTGAACATTACCTGCTCTGAGGTTATGTTTAAGTTAGACGTGCAGTCTATGTACCCTGCTTAAAAGTGAGCCACTGTTGTGAGGCCTTCGATCCAGAGTTAGGCCCAAAGTTAGCTCACTAACCCAGTAAACTGGCTTTATGAGACAGGCCTCTGGTTTCTCAGTTGGCTAAAGGCATAACCCATAAATTTCTGATTTCCTGGGTTTTAATGCAACCCAGGAGATTTGTTGTAGGCAACCTCCCCCATTGTTTATCTTTCCGTTGTATGTCAACTAGCAAATTTAAAAACAATAATAATAATAATGAAAAATAAAAAGTATAAAACCTGCTCCAAGTCCCAGAGACTGATGTTTATACCAAGTGTGAACAAGGCCTAATGGGGCCAGGATTTGGCCCTCTTTCAAATCACTCCCACAAATAAATAAAAACAAAAAAGTCAATAATGGTGTTTCTCAGTTGATGTGGACCCAATTAAGGCTTTGTTAACCACTTGCAGTGCCCAACTGTTGGTAACAAATTGATGTGAACTCATCAGAGCATATTGTCAGACTGTACTTTCCTTTGTCAGTTGGCAGAACTTCACTTTTTTGATAATGTGTGGCTGCATAAGAGCTAATTAGTGTTTTTGTGTTTTTGTTTTTGACAGCAGACGTTAACCTTTTTTCTCTGTGCAGTGACCTAAGCCTTGTCGGTAACTCATCACAATAAATTACCACAACATATGCCAACAGTAACTGGGAGCCTGGCTCTGGGATGAAAAAGTCAAAGAACCCACTATCAGTTTTATGGAGCCGGCCTCTATTTGAGAATGTTTTGACAGGGAAGATCATATTCCCAGTCACTGCATTGAATTTTTTTTGCTTTCTTGGCATCCTTTGGTTTCATCAGGACATATATTATGATTGTACTGTATACCACTTAAATTATGTACATGTATGCAATTTTTACTAAATAAAGCAAAAGTACAATACAACAGCAGACAGTCATAGGAGAGCAGAGTGTGAATGTGACACAACTGGAGAGACATTGAACTCCAATGTCTTTGCTAATATGAATGACAAGAAAGTAAATTGAAAGAAAAATGTGCCGAATACAGACTGCAAAAATGTCAGTGGTGTGAAAAAGTGACCCAAATCTAACAACACAAATAATCAAGCTGTCAGTTTAGGCGACAGCTGATTCATTGTTAAGTGAATTCAGGCAAGACGGCAGATGAATTATAATTGGCATTTATTTATTCCAACCATTTCCCTGTTAAGTTTAATTCTATAACATGATATACAACAATTTTGTCCTCACCAAACATATATAAAAAATGAGGGTACAAGAGTTCTATTACAGTAGAGCCTCATTTATTTGAGCCACATAATTAGTAAATATGTAATGCGTCATCTTGTGTAGAGCAATTTGAGTACTTGCATTTAGTTTATCGTAGAAACAGTTTACACCTGTGATTCAATATATTTAAGTCTCTGCAGATTTCAATAATTCAAACAATATCCCCTTCAAATGAATGAGGTTCTACTGTTGTGCATGCAGTATATTATATATTCTGGTGCACATATTATAAAAAGCATTACAAAATGTTTTTATATACAATATAAAATAGATACCACAACTGAAGAAGTTGAACACAAATCCAGAAAGCCCCCAGTAGGCAATTCGTATTGAGATGTTACACTGAGGTTTTAGCTATCAGTAGAAACTTTGATAAATATTGAATAACTTCTCCCTTATTGTGGCAGTGGCAATCTAAAACGTGGGACATTTCACGGTCTGTTAAGCTAATTTATAGTCAAATTTTGACCAGGGCTAAATTGCATTCAATTTGGTTCAGATGAATACACACAGCTGGTAATTTTCAAACCACTGCAATGCCTCTCTGATAAAGTTCCGACTCCCACAAGAGAAGATATAAAAGCACTCAGGGCCATTTGCCTTTACAGCTGCAGTATATTTTAACAAAACCAGGGAGCTTTTTGCAAGTTAGCATTATTATGGTTTACTGATTGGTCTAAATATACAAATTTAGTAAAAGATCTCCACTTTAGTAATTATGTGCATATTCAGGTGCCAGTGAAGGACAAGGGCTGAGTAAAGCTTTCCTGCTTGAACTCCACACTGTCACGCTGCACAGTGCCATCTTAGGGGGTGGAGGAGTACTTTGCCTGAGGAAGGAGATTTCAAGTAGGTCCAACACCTCTGATGGAGGCGTGGAAGAGAAGTACTGACTCCCACTAGAGGAGGTACGAAGGCCGCTGGACGTGGGGAAACAATGACAACACTGGTGGTAGAGATGACGTCATCCCTGAGCAAAGACAAGGCCTCTACAGTGTTAGCTTTCACGTTTGCTGAAACCTTAACAAGAACATACTCGTTTGGTTGTTTATCTTACTTTTTTTTTTAACTTATTTTACATTTAAGCTGAGGCATTATGAAGCAATATTGAAAAAAAGAGCACAGCCATTTCATTTTACAACTTGATGTGTATTTTTTTTCCTACAACTCCTTTCCTACATCTTTGAATTATTTTGGTGTTTGCTAGCCCGCTGTGTGATAGACAAATCAGATACGTTCCAGGTTGTAAGGCAAAAATCGACTTAATTGATTGTTTTGCTTTATACAAGTCCAGGAGTGCATGTTATACAGCAGCATATAAATGCCACTCAGAAAAACGATGCTTTCTGGAAACACCGCCTCTGAATATAATGAGCCACTGATGATGCACATAAATCACAGAAAATGAGGCCCAGAGACACATTGATTTCAGCTTAGTAAAAGCCCACTACACAGTCTAACCATATGTCATATAAAAGCTGTATCAGATGTTTTTACAGTATGTAATTCCATTTTAAAAAATCATAAAAACAGTAAAAATTAAAGGCAATAATAGCAATACTGTGTATATATGCATACACACAAAATGATGATGTATTTCTGCAATTCCCCTGTAATACTATAAAATCTAGGAAATCTAAATTTGTAACTTATGTGTAAAGAAAATATGATGCATATAATGTGTTGCATAAAGACAATGAGATTTTGCTATAGTTCAGACATCATCCTCATAATAGCGGTTCCTCTTGATTATCTCCTCTGCAGTCATCTCTTCTGCATCACTGCTTTCCTTCTCCTCCCAGAAGCCCACATCTTGGGAGGTGCGGTTGTTTTTTGGCTGCAAAGGTGGAGATGGGGAGGCTGAGATATCTGGGGAGATGCTTCTCTGGGAGCTCTCTTCCACGGCAAACGTATCTGCTTCTGCATTTTCTTTCTGTTCATCTTTTTGTTCCTCCTGCTCAGGAAGAGTCTCCGCGTCTTCCTCCAACATGGTCTCACTTTCTCTTGCTTCGTCTTCGCTCGGCATCGGAGGTGTCTTCTGCTCTTCCCGTTCCTGTTGTTTCACCTGCTGGACCTCTGGTTTACTTTCTTCCTCAAATGAGCAGGTTTCCTCCAGTGATACCTTCCTCTCCAGCAGGGCTCTGAGAGGACGACGAGGCTCCCGCGGCCCCGGGGTGGTTATGGGTTTGGGGTTGGCTGCGATGGTAAAGGGCCGACTGCGCTCCTTTAGAGAAGATGACCTCCTCAGGCTCTTCAGCTCAGCCCGGTCTGTGCTTTGGATGGATGACGGCAGCTCGTCCTCTGGGGGCCACTTGGCCTTCAAGACTCGACCTGATGCAGTTCCCTCCGCCACTGGACCAGACTTTTGCATCCCCGCCCCGGGCTGGCCTTCACCGCCTGGAGGGGGCCAGGCAACCCTCAGCCTGCGGGTCTCAGCTGGCCTCTCAGTGGACTGGAATTTCTCACTCGAGCTGGTATGCGTTTGGGCCTGTGTCTCCAGTAACGCAGTGAGGTCTGTAACTTTGGCCAGTGGAGATGTTTCCTCATGTGTCACTGTTGGTGACAACTCTGGTCTGTCTTGCTGCTTTGGCTTCACCACTTCGTTTTCTTCATCTCCATCGGCTCGCGGCGTCCACAGCTCCTTGTGAGGCCGGTGGCCAAAACCCTCATCGTAGTTTCCTTTAGCCTTAAACAGCTGGCTGAAATGGGGCTTGCAGTAGACATTATTGTGCAGAGAGGCATAGTTCCCCAGACTAAAAAGCAGAAGATTGCAAAGAGATAGTTTGCTTCAGTACAGCATTGCTTTTGGAGCACAGCCAACCGCCACCAGTGATGATGATTATGACAGCAGGCATTTATATTTAAATCAATATAGGAAATGTACACTATGCAAAATGATTACATAATGTTCAATAATACATCTCAGTGAGTGACTAACCTGAGCTTTGTGTTGCAGTGAGCGCAGCGAAAACAGGTTTTGTGGTAGATATGCTGATCAGCCACCAGCCTCTCCAGAGGATACACCGTCTTCTGACAGGCGACACACGTCTCCCTCACCGGCAGGCAGAACTTCTAAATTTACACACACAGTAAAGTCACATATGTGCATGCTTAAACAATGGTTGAAATTGGATTGCCATTCATGGTTCACACACTTATTGTGAGGACTGACTCACCCTGGATGCCTTGGGTTGGTCGCTGCTCTCTCCTGCAACAGAACAAACACACAGAACTTCAGTCTCCACTGTGCTTCACAGTGCAATCAGAGGCATTGAGGAGAAAGACAATCAAACCAAAATGATTTCACTCAAAAGAACTACAGTCTTCCACATTCTGTACATGTGCATTTGATGCAGATTACACATTTAAAATAATAGTATGGTGTTGAATTATAAAAATATGTATGTGTGCCAGTAAGATTATGTGTTGAACCAAATTTTAGTTTTGACAAAGACCTCTTTTAAGTACAGAATACTGTAGTCTTTTAAAATAATCCTAGTTCATATAAAAATTCTTTATTGTTTTAATCATTTCAATACAACTCTGATTCTGATATTTCTTCTCATTTAATTATGTAAATGGGAAAATGTCCTTTCAGTATATTCCCAGCCCACGAATCCACTGAGACTCACCATTGTGTTCAGGCACAGGTGTGTGTTTCTCAGCTACAGGTGCAGATATTTTTTGAATTGGCACTTCTGGGACCAGGCCCTGGAGACAATGCAAAGCGAACAAAAGACAGAGAAAACAGTGCTGTCATTTGGCAGTCCAATGTTAACTCACAATTTTGAAATCACAGTCACAATTTCTTTTTCTATATATTCGACAAAAGTGTATCCTTAAATTGTTACATTTTTAGCTTGCATAAAAATATGCTCCAGGGAGTGAAAAGCTCTTGAGTGGGCCTAAACTCACTGAGTGCTTGGGCCCCTGTTTGGAAATAGCAGCCTGGTACTTCGCCATCTTCTCCCTCAGTGATGTGGTCTCCAGCACCCTGTCAGACACGGACAGGCCTGTGTGCAGAGGGGGGATGGACACAAAATGCTTTAACTAGGGCTCTGCTGCAACATAGTCAGTACAAAAAAAGGTAGATCTGGCTCACTAAGATTGCATTGTGTGTGTAACTGGCACGGATCTTTGCTCATCAATTGGTTCAGCTAATGGTGCAGAATTTAAGGTGTTTTTTTATGATCAGGTTTTGGCACAAACATGTCCCCGAAAATAGCACTGCACACCCACTTAGCCTCATTCAGTCACCATTTGCAAGCTCATTCTGCACAATGCGCCCTGAAGATTTCCCCATGTTAGCAGACTGTAAAATCAAACAGTGCCATGAATAATTATTGTTCATTTGCCTGTCCACCACACTCAAAATCACAGACACTGCTGAATGGACAGTGGAGCTCACTGTTACATTTGTGCAAAACTACAAAGACTGTGCCAAACTGGGTCACTACAATTACAGGGCTCAATGGGCTTCATACATCAGGGATGATATTTTTTATTGTTGGTGTTCTTAATTAATTTCAGCTTCTGAGAGTTGGGAAAGAGATACAACTGGATGATAACCTCTCCCCAACCCGCCTGACTTAGTGACCATGACTCAAAGTTCCCACACTCAGTCAATTAAAATGATTTTCAAAGTTTTGCATGAAAAAAATATTGAAATTTAGCATGCTTTGGGATTAGACATAACACTGATCAACTTTAAACATCAATGAGGCCTCATTTTGAACTCATTATCTTGTCAAGTCGTGAAATCATGGTGAAATGGTGTTAAAACTGCTGCAATGTCAGCACAAAAATCCATCACAAGGTTTTCCAAGTGCAGTTTGGCATGAGTTTTAAAGATACAAACATGCACAAGCGGCTTGTAATTAGCAACATTAATATAGTGGATGCCTAACATTATAATGCCTTGGAAACTGTGCGTGTGTGCGCGCGCGTGTGTGTGTGGATCCACTTATCCTTACCCCCCTGATGGTCCGTATCTTCTGATGAAGTTCTGCGTAGTCCTGTCCTGCCAACCTATATGTGAAGAGAGCACAAAACATCGATGGGATCGTTGAGTCAGTGAAACAACTGCAGACAAGAATTTCTACCAAACCAGTTTTCCTCTACTTTTACAACTCTTGTCTAAGGCATAAATCAACCATCAAATTTGTAATGCCAAAACATCATTAGTCACTACTGATCACTTCCCACACACACCCTCTCCCCTCAAACATGCACCTAAACCTCAACAGCCTAACCATGTTCACCAAAGGTGAGATCTTACAGAATCCACCCTCCTTGACTTTTCTTTGATCATTAGCATTTTTTTCCCATCATTTTCATCATTAGCATTTTATTAAGCACAAAGTATGACAAAGCAATTATAATTTACATGTTGTGGGCAAAGAAATAGGTCTACTGAGAAAAACTTCAGACATATAGCCTGAATTTTGTTAAAATCAACAAATGTTCATTGTTTGTTAGTAAAACACTGGAGCCTCCTTGTGGTGACAACTAAACATTCCTAGGGAGGGGTCCAGCAAGCATGGCCATGGCTGTTCTTGTTATCTGTGCATATCCCTTTTACTGCATATTGCAATTTCAGTGGGCAGTACTCTCACAGTGTATGTGAAGAGATGAAATTGCACTCTTTTTTTTTCTTTCTTTTGTAATTGCTGTTAACATGACACAGCTTGACCGGTGGGAATGTCACACCATGTGAGAAAACTGAAAAACTAAGATGTTCCAAAGTGAAATGCGAAACTAGAGGGAGATGCCCTCTCAAAATCCTGCTCATCCACCCTCTCTGGGGGAAAGGTGCCCCACTATCTAAGGTATGCACTGGTTGTTTGCCTGCACAAGAACAAGGATAAGAAGTCAGATTGCCAAGCTACCTCTGAATAAGGTTTAATAACACTTCAGGTAAAAACTTGTCCAGATTTCGACAGACTGACACCAACAGTTTAAATATAAATCCATCTGGAAAGCAATGCCTGCAATCTGGTTCCAACCTGCAACATGGTCACACATGCTGCCTTCTGATCTCACTAAGGCTCCTCATACAGTGTCTTGGGATGGTCTTTGGAAAGCTCTTTCCAAACATAGCTGTCCTCTCAAAATCATGACTTTCAAAACTCTTGACTCCACCTCAGTAACTGCACTGAAGACAAACCAGGTCAAACGCAGTGGAAGTCACTCAGAAATCTCCCCCAACCTGGGGAGTCAAAGACATATCATCACCCCCGCTGACTCCTGCACATGTTCCAGTCATCTTTAGCATCTTTGCAGCTGACAAGAACAAATGGAGCTCCACACCCAAAGAAACAGCCTTAAAGGCAGTTTACATGACCACAGCAACACTTTCGTCTTCCTTTCTTCTTCTCCAATAATTTTCTATTACTGGAAACTATTTTTTCATTAGGAGGGAAAGCTGCACATGAGCATAGTTTGACACAAGCTTGGCTTTATAATTTGTGTTTCTATTGTCTCATTTTAGTACTTCATCTTTGACTTCTAATTCTTCTTTTTTTATTTCAATTTAATCCACAACTGCCCTTATGATCAATCCATATCCCAAGTATTTTCATCTCTTTTTTTAAGCTGAATATTAATATGCTTCTTATTTGGCCCTGGTCCAATCCAGACTCCTTCAGTTTCAGTCTGATTGAGTTCAGCTCTTGAAACTTCCTCATACTGCAGTTAATAACAGTCAAGTGATTTGATTGGACGAGAGGCATTGCATGAGTCCTGATATATAACAGCACTCAGACATTTTACTTTGATGCATCACTCTGCTTTATAAATGTTGTGCAGCCAAATAACTGGTAATTACATTATTAATAACAGCCATAATCTACATTGTAACAAACATGTCTATGTGCAGTATGTGATGCAAAGTACCTAGCCTGTGGTAATGTAGCAGCAAGCTTCCATGCAGGCGTGCCATACTAACACCTTTAGTAAGACTATATTCATTGACTCTCTTAATTGAAGGTCTTTCAGCCAAAACATAAAGGGCAGATATCCTTTTCCAGGCCTGGTAATACCTGAGCTCCAGTGAACAAGCTGACAAGAACATTTTGTCATGGATCAGCCTGATTAGCCATCAACATACCTCTGAAGGCTGAACTGGACCTCAGAATCAAGAGGACCGAAACCATTCCACTGCTTTTTGCTTACAAAGAATGAACTCTGAGTGTATATGTGTCTATTTATGTGTGTTACATGCATTTGTGTGTGTGTCTGTGTGTGTGCCTGTGCGTGTCTATGTGCATTACCAACACTAATGAGTAAATCAGACAGTGTGGCTTAGCAGTAATCCTGGGTACACATGAGTGGGGAAAAGACTTAGCCAATTAAAACAGCCTGATCCTTCAGGCTGCTTCACTACAACTGAGTCCCGGTGTTGTACTACAATCCACCTCAGCCTCTGTGCATGTAATGCAATAAACACCAACTAGGTTTGGACTTCTGTTGGGGAGACCAAGAGTAAATTCACTTACTAGCATGAGAAGACAGTCAACCTATCACTCAGTCAGTACTAACCAAATAACAGTATTTTAACCTGTTAACATAGCTTTTTCACTTCTCCTTCCGACTCTGTAAATGAATGTTACATCCTGATGGTGTTGTAATGATGTTAGTCATAGACGTTTTCAATAGATTGCAACATCTACTGGCAGAAACGACAGAAAATGCTGCATTCAATTTGTATTTGTAAGCCTGTTGTATTAAATTTATTTTCTAAGAGGATTAAATGAAATACTGTAGATCATATAACAGTGGTGTGAGAAGAGCTGCACATACAGTATACAGCGGTGTAAAAATTATAATCCAAAATAGAAAACCAAACCTAGAACTGAAAATACCAGGGAGATTGTTGGAAAATCCAGAACTCACAACCAAAAAAGTTCAACAGCTCATGAAAAGTGACAGAAAGAGAGGGGAATGGCCCCTCTGAGGTGTGTCTTTGAATAGCGAAACAGAGGAATGCAAGAACATTCCTGACTTTGGGCTATTAGGGAAGGTGGAGGGTGGAAGTTGTTTTGGGCAGGGGGAGAGAGAGGTACAGGTGGTGGGGAAACAAGGCAGAAGCTTGACAGAAACAGGACAACTTCAGCAGGACAGAGTACAGAGATCAGATGGAAACAATTTGACAAGAGATTCAGTAGGAGGGGATATGGAGAAGAAAACGTGATTAGTGATGATTATTTTTGCAGCGAAAAGGGTCAGAGAGAGGAAAGGCAGTTTTCGCATTTAGCTGATAAGGCTGGAAGGCCAGGTAGTTATCATGCTCAGTGACAGGTTGCTTATCTCTTCTTATCTTCACATTACTACTTTTGAAAATTACTTTTGGTGTAATTTAATGATGTAATCCCTGACTTATGGATACGGTCTTGCCAGTGTTTCTTATACCTGTCAGTAGTCATTTATTTGCAGTAAGACAAGCCAAGTGGTTACTGTGAGGCTCTGAGCTCAGTCTAATTAAAGTAAAATGGTGCACTTTGAAAATAGGATCAAAATGACCTGTTGGGGAAGTTCAGAGAACACCAAATAAACTCCTGGGTTTTCAACAGAATAATGCAAACTCGACACATGGTTTTCAATGTATTTACACCTCATCAAGTGTGCAATACTTCAGTTTGTTTGCACCAGTGAGCCTGCATGAGCCTCAAGATGTCGCTGCAATGAATCATCTCCCCCTATTTAAGTTGGATGTTTTCACCCCTGTTTGTCTGTTTGTTAAAAAGACATCTCAAAAACTTAGAAATGGATTTGGTTGAAATTTGGTGGACAGATGGCCCTTGGTCCGAGGATCAGTTGATTAGATTTTGGTGGTGTTCCAGATCTGGGATTTTAGCCAGTAGATGATTATTAATCTTTAGCCATAACTATTATTGAGTATTCATGTGCTGGTGAGAAAGTCCAACATCCTGGACTTCCAAGTTGGCTGTTGTTAAGTACTGCGCTCAAGTGCTATTTTGTCAGACAATCAAATCCAGAAGACAAATATTTAACAACATAAACCATCATGGAGCATCCAGCTTTGCAAGTTGGAGAATTGTTAAGAGCTGGCAGGGGTTTGTACTCTACCAAGTGCCTTATAGTTCATAGCTTACATCTTGAGTCTGAATACAACCAATGCAAAACAAAGGAAGAACTCCAGGTTAACCAAACAAAGAGACCAGACAAACCAAACAAGCCCTTGTATCGAACAACATGATGACCTTGTATATTACGATTTATATGTCTGAGCTATGTGACACGTTTTGAAACCCTTGCATGTACTGAAGGTACAGTTGTCCATTTACAACAATATTCAACTTTTGAGTGATAACTTTTCCTTATATGTCTGTTTTTTATGTGCTCGAGGAACATGCCAATGAACATATATCGGAATCAGCTTTTTACCAGCTGCTTCTTGCCACATGGTAGATGGTCAAGATTTCCTTCAAAGCTGGCCACATGCAGAAAATAAATGAAAATTAATTGTGGTGACCTCCTGAGGCCATTAAGATTGATTTCCAAATGTGCAGAAGAGAGTTAACCTCATGGGAAAAGCCGCCCTCAGGAGGTTTCAGAGACTGTAAGAATGCTGTGCAAATTTGACAAACATCAGCACAGCAAATCCCACCATCCATTGAGTGGTCACAGTTAATGCCTGAGAGGCATAGCCAATAGATGCACAGCTGTCAAAAATGAACAGGCAATGCATTTTCTTGAAAAATGTTGGACCAGTGTAGTATGCAGCCAGAGAGATTAACCATTTCAGGCTCTAGAGGGAAGCTGTATGCATCTTTGAAATTTGGAGGGAAGGATCACCACAGATTTTGTCAGTAGTGATTTGTCAGTGTCATCATAAGACACACAATGCACTCATTATGTGCATACTAGCTGGTTTTATACTTGAACAGTAACTGATGGAGTCCAAGATGTTTAAGGGAACGAGCAGGGGTCCACATGTGAGATGTGGATCGAGTCCTGTTGCCTGTTGAAGAGGTTTCCAAAGTTGCAAGTGATTTTCTTTTACAAGTCAGTCTGTCCCTGTCTGCACTTGGCATGTGAGACCTCAACTTAAAAGTCAATCAAATAGCTTTTTAACACTTCCAGCTTACATGAATGGAGAAAATAATGAACTAATTAAGGAGAGTGAAAAGTGGTGTTTTTCCTTTTCCACAAGTACTGCATAGTCTCTGGATGAAACGACTAGTTTCGGCTGGCATAACAAGCAGACAGACATCTGTTACTCCCAGAGTGACATGACTGAGATTCTCTCAAAAACAGAAATGGCCAATCTAGTAACTTCAGTGAAGTTCAAAGTTAGAAAAAACATTTTTTTACCTATTGTGCAACAATGCCACAAACATATTCTGTATCTGCTGGTTGCAACACTTTGAGGCTTTGCATTGAAGCTACATCACTGAGTAAATATTGAAACCCAAGACGCCATGTTTTCATTGCTGCAGCATTGCATCAAGTACAAAATATCTAAATGTCTTGTGCATCATGTTTACCTTGCGCGTGGTGTCCTCTCCCTTCTCAAACCTCATCTTCAGGTTGTTGAGCGGCACGCTGGGCTTTTCAGTAAAGGCACTGGGGCTGAGGACAACTTGCTCCTCACGCTTTTCGGACCTTTCTCCACCCCTTAGTTCATCCCGCTCCATCCCTCTCTTCTCTTCTCCTTCGGGCACTTTTGAAGCTGCTGAGGGGTACTGGAAGTAGCTGGCTGCACCTCGACCTCCCTGAGGACTCAGGGGCGACTTGGATGTAGAGCTGCGCTGACTGAGAGGCGCAGGCCTGGGATGGGCAGAAGGTGAGAAGCGGGATGTGGAGTGGCTTGGAGATAGGACGGGGGAGGACTTGTCTTGCTGAAGTTGCCCCGCCTGCTCCCAGCGCTGCTTCAGGGCACTCAGGTTGCCAGAGCGCAGGCTGGGTGTCACACTGTCAAAGGACTGAGAGAAAGAAAAAAACAGCTACAGTATGAACAAAATTATCCAAACCTTGCATGGTAATCTAAGTTGAGAGTACATTCTAAATCATGCTTGTCCAAATGGCAACCAATAATACACTGTACAAAATACACACCTGCAGTTCAGTAGAATAAAGGAAAAATGCAGGAAAAATCTAGACGCTTGCTTACACTGACAAATTGACAGATTAGGTGGACAGCTGTTTAAAGAAGCTGGTCCAGGAAATAAAAGCTTTGCTGTGGCTGCTGCAGTCAGTGATTGGTTCAAGATGGAGACAGCAGGGCTGTACATGTGGAGGCAGCTTTTTCAGCTGCATTCCATTTCACACAACAACTTTACCTTGCCCAAAAACAACTGGGAGGGCCCTGCTCGCCACTCAATCATCCATGACTACATGTTGCAGCAGCAGATAGCGCAGCACGACAGGAGGCATATTACTGCAGTGTGGCATACAGAGTCTTGCTACGTGATAAAAAGGAATGAGAAGTTGAAGGAGCCATGTCTTATATGAAATGACTCAAACCCAAACTAATAAACTCAGAAATCTTGGTCAACATGATACATTTTCAGGTAAGCTTCCTGTCCAGCACTGTCATAAACCACCAGGCCAACATGAGGCATTTAGCCACTACTACGACTTTCTGTTGCAAATATGCAGTCAGTAATCAAAATTCCTCAGCAAAGAAAAATATATATTTTTCAGCATCTAGCATTTAACATAACAAAACATAACCACATAGAGATGACTCTTCCTGACTTTTCTAATTCATACAACCATCAATTCGTTGAAAAACACACAATCAAACAGCTCAAACATAGAAAGAAAGAAAGAAAGAAAGAAAGAAAGAAAGAAAGCGGTTTGAATGACAGAAATGACAGTGGTTTAAAAGAATACAGAAAGAAGAAGAAGAAGGAGAAGGAGAAGAGGGAGAGAAACCCAAAGTGGACAGAAACCCGGCACACAATCACTGTCTTTGTGAGCCAAGCCCGGGGTAAAGAGAAAGAAGTGGACAATGAAAAGATTGTTCCCTGTTTTAAAAGCAAAAAGGAGAAACCTCTCTGAATGCAAAGGAGTGGCGAACCAAGGTATAACCAGAACTAGACAGCAGGGAAAGTGAGAGTCCTTTGGCTGGTCCTTCTGTGCAGGTCAGAGACAGTGAGAGAGAGACAGAGCTCTCCCAGATGTTAGCAGCTTGACAAACTCTGCCTGTAGGAACTAGCCCAACCCCTTTG
>OMLF01028493.1:14667-45607 GCA_900302615.1 Holocentrus rufus
AGGGGGGGGGGTGAAAGTGAAATTTGATTTGAAAGTAAACATCTAATTGCTTCTCGCTCTCTCTTTTTTTTAGTTAGCTTCACCTCTGTGTGATCGTGCATTATTTCAGGTTGTACCTTGCTTTCGCCCACCCAAAAATCCTGCTGGTTTAATGAAATTGATTCCTCTGTCATTTACACATTGTGCCTTATGATGCCAAGCTCACATGTTTTCTTTTCTTCTTCACTCAGCGTCAATAGCACTGTGTGGGTGTTTGTCAAATGTGCTGTGTCTGAGCTTCCTAGGGGCTGTGCTACAATGGGTAATATTTTGGGTGAAAACTGCTCAGGGAGATAGCTTTTTATTCTTGCTATTATTAGTATTACTATTATGCTCCTATTTATTATTTTATATTTATTGCCTTTTTATATTATCATCTTTTATAAAACCTCTCCCACCTACACTCTGTTCCTCTACTTTGAAAAGCATATTGAACTTCACTTGTCGGATGAAATGCACTATATAAATAAAGTTTAATTTCTGTGCAGTCATTTAAAATTACTGTCATTTTGAATTAAAGAAATGAACTTAAAGGAACAGTTCACCCCAAAATGGAAATTTTCATTATGGTTCCCACTGGTGGTTGGTTGTCACTGGTGAAGTGTCTTTGTCCAGACAACAGACAGGAAGCTAGCTAGCATAACTCCACCACAGTCTTCTCCAAAACAACTGAAGTCAATGGGTCAATCGCTTCCAAAAAGGGCAGAAAATGACAAGACTCCATACAACTTGTAACATGATTCAAGTTTTATGAACCCAAACAATCACAAGCAATATTTACACAGTTACTTAATGCAAATCTCCACTATTGCCCTTGCTAGCAAAACAGTTCACGCCAACATGCAGCCTTGCATGTCCGTGTTCTGCTTGATGAGAGCTTGCAAGAGTTCAGTACCCAGGAAAAGCACACACTTTATCCATTTTAAAAATACTGGCACAAGGCAATAAAGCTACAACAGATTAATAGACCATACCCTTTAAGTTCATGTGTTGTTAGCCTATATGTAGCATAGCAGAGCTAATAGGGAAATACGTGAGAGTTTGTTGAATTTGTGTGTTGAGAGAACTCTTGGAAAGGTGGACACGTTGAATGCATGTTAATGTGAACTGTTTTGCTAATGTAGTGAAGATTTAGACTATTCTGATATCGAAAATTGGAGAAATATGACACAGACCACAGAAAAAATGGAGATTTGATTTGCTCAAAAACAAGGCCATTTATGTAAAAATGTACAGCTGAAGCAAAACTTGTTTTGGATTGAGCATTAAAAAAATGTTCCTTATTGTTCCCAAAAAGGAAAGAGAGCAAGCCATCAGTGAGGGCACTCAACCCTTGAAAAATTAAAAAACCTTTATTATTCTCATCAAATTAATTGCTTTACAGTATAGAATGAAATGCACCAATGTGTTACAGTACACAGACACCCCCGAGGGTTTACAAGTTTTCTATATCTGAGTATACTGCAGGAGCATTCAACACTACTGCTCATTAAGAGACTTGAGTGATGTGCCACCTGTGTCAAGCCCAAGACTTCCAAAAGTGTTTCTAGCATAAAAATGTCATTCAAGCTTTAAGTATAAAAGTTACAAATAATTTAAGAAATAAATTAAGGAAAAAATCTTGCGAGCAGCATCTTGAAATATAAAGGAAATCAAGGAGGGAGAAAAATAATGTGACCGATGCAAAGCACGGGCCTTTGACAGTGAGATGAGATTGACCTTTATTCATTCACCCCTGCCATTCATTCTCCTTATTGGGCTTTTCTTTGTGATCTGACTCTTTTTGCTGTCTCTTTTCTTCTTCCCCAGCAGAAATGACCTAGAGGGTTGGCAGGCTCTGAGCAGAAGCTAGTCAATCAAGATTTGAGAGGAGAGAAGATCCAAGGCATCATGCTGGAACTCAGACCGCATGGCGAGACTGCGTGCGTATTTGTGTGTGCGTGCGTGCGTACGTGCTTGTGTGTGCGGTTTGATCGTGTGTGTGCGGTTTGATTGTGTGTGGATGAATATATGTGTGTGCGCACGCTCCAGTCGGGGGTTGTCAGCACAGGTTGGCCTGACACAGGAGTCGGTTTCAGAGGTTGCCTAGGAAATGAGGCGGAAACGATTCCACTAACTCCATTGTTAAGACAGACAGGGAAAGTGACTTTGGGGAGTTAACAACCACTCTCACAAAGGAAGGGGCTGAGACAAAGTTAAAACAGAATATTTTTTTTTCCATATGAGTTTAGAGATTCAAAATGACCTAGGCATAGATAGAGAATTTGTAATTACCTCCTGTGCATGACGTTTATCTCGTTTCGGCACCTTGCCTGCATTATATATACAGGAGACAAAGCGAATTAAAAATGCATGGGGGTTTGGCACCTTCCTAGAGTTTGGGGCTGTATGTTGTTACATAGAGCAGATGGTTGGCAGTACAGTGAGCTAAGAAATGCAGCTAACGGAGGGGGTCCAGTTTTGAATTTTGGTTTGAGGCAGGAATGTTTTTCTGCCTGACGAGTCGATTTCTCACCTGATGAATCTAGTTCACAGCCCGGTCTGTCGGAGAGTTTTTCAGCTCCGCCAAATCTGAAATCTTTCACTTATTCTGATGAGCAGTCTAAATGAAAGAGCTGGCGAGGATCACCTGAGGTCCCGCGAATGTTATTGGGATGATGGAGCATTTGTCTTTGAGTTGAGAAACTCGGGGAGAAACAAATGGCCAGGTTTACATCAAAGAGGTGAAACGGGCTGAATCAAAATATGATTAAAAGCTAATTAAACACACCATTAAATCAGCAATGAATGTGGTTGCCTGTAGTGTAGAATGAGGTTCATATTTCATGTCCAGCTGTCCAGCTTAGCGTAGGCTCTTTCATTTGTCACCACTGTGTAGCTTCAGTGTTGTGTCAGCATTCATAAAGATAGTATTTATTTATAGTCACAGAGCAGGACTGTTGATGTTCATAGTCAGGCTCCATTTGGTATTTTGCTGCATCACAAACATGTACCTTAATACAATCAGCCATGCTCTGGTTTTTATTTCATGAAGAACAATCTGTTATATGAAAGTATAACTCGATCCCTATCTGAAACTTGATAAAAAATAATAAAATGGCCTTTATCAGTTATCAGGTTACATGAACTGATGCTAGCCGATGTTAGATAAGTGCCCCTGATACACAGCTCGGACGCTCGCAAGTCTCCAAATTAATGGGAAAGGACATTAATCATCCCTGGAAAAATACATATCTGAATATCTTATTGTAAATTCATTCAATTCAGAAATGTTTTGAGCTATTTAAATACAAAGTGTCTATTTCAGAGTAATCTCATTCAGACTTGAAATACTTGAAAGTGATCGTGTCAGCCTCATATCTAGCATACATTGTGGCGCAGGATGGTACTACAAGGGCTATTAAATAAATAGCTTTTTCATGTATCTTACACAGCATGCTGTTCTGGAAACTGATAATGATTCTTTTGGTCTCCATCAGGTAAAAAAAAAACAAAGTCAGGACCAGGTGTAAAGATTAAAGGGGCAATCAAGTGCTGCTGCTGTTGGCCTGATAAATTTGCTGAAGAAGTCGATTCATGTTGGAATTCAGGAAGACTGGCAGCAATCAAATGGCAGAAGACACTTTGTCACAAGTAAGTAGATAATTTGCTCTTTTTTCTTTTTGTTTTGTTTTGTTTGGAAAGCACTGATACATCACCCTGATTCAAAGACCGTGTATAGTGATGGTGATATAGGTCCGCCATGGCAAGTGGAACCCTTTTCATCTTCCATTATTTCTTCTTTCCTTCAATACCTTCTCTTGGAGGGCCTACGTTTTGTGTGGGTGCCATCTATAGTGCTTTCATAATTACGGAGAGGCACAAGCAGGGAAAAAAAAAATATGTTCACTAATGAGTTGTCACTCAAATCTGTGTGGGTGGTCAGTTCCATCGGTTCCTGCTGACCATCCTCTGATCTTCACAAAACATCACCAGACATCCCCATCTATACGAAGACAGAGAAAAACCCATCTGTCATCAATAATAAAAGCACTCAAAAGCGTTCAAAGCCAAGAGATTGGCTCTTATGTTACTATAGGCTTTAATGAATAGAAACGAGGCAGATAAACAAAGCGCCTAGTTTATGGCCACATAAGGTAGAAAGAGTGGAGTTCAATAGTACGGGTGGTTTGTCTCATTTATTTTGTTTTATCGGCCTCTTTGTCTCAGTCTCTCGTCCCTTTTTCTTATTGTTTGTTGATGCACCACATTGGATTTAATAGACTCCAAAGTCTGTATATAATGTAATTGGATAGATGCATGCTGTATATTAACCAGATGCAATTAGAACGATCTTTTAAAGTCATGCACTTGATCCATGGTCTCTTATCTTTGTGCTAGAGGGTTGCAATGAATTCTTCACTCATTATTGTGGCAAGAAATCCTTTGGTATACATGATGTTTGGTCCACATATGGTTCCCTGCCATTTTGACAGTCACTCTAGGGAAAAAAAAAAGTTTCACACACCATAATTTCAAAGGACGAGAGTTCACACACACACAGACGCATGCAGAACCGTCCCTCAGCCATTGTTTGGCATGTGGAAGCACATTCGAGAAACACCATTTCTTCTTTTGTTCTCTTGGAAAAGATACATTATGTATAAGGCCAACTAGAGCTAATTAACTTTTATGATGGCCTTTTACAGAATGTATGAATAAAATCAATAATAATGCTAAATCTTTACTTACACATTCTATTCATAAGCATTGCGAATATTATTAGCTGGTATTTTGTGTATGCCTCGGAGGGATAGAAAGACTTTTACCCCCCCCTTTCTACTCACAGCACATCATTGAATAGCAAGTACACCGACTCCCTAGTTGTATTGTAAGCACTTTTCTTTAGAGTTTTACCTTAAAAGATTTTGAAAGGAGATGGAGGTAGACGAGGACGAGGAGGAGGTGAGGGACGCAAGGAAATATTGCGATACTATAGCGCTATTTAGTTCCTCAAACAAATAACATTGGTGTCAGCGTAATGCCAGAAACACTTCCTAAACCCATCCCAAAAGATAATGACCTGGACACACCCCTCTGTCAGGCAAAATAAAAGCACTGCTTCATCAGCCTGTTCTTTTTATTATCTGTTTTTGGCATCAAGGCGTGTTTACAAGACAGCTCCTTATTGTATTTCCCGATCTTATCCTTTGCCCTCTTTCATTTCCGCTTGGCGCCTTTCATTTAGATGCCACGACGCGGCTCCTCTCTATGCCAAGTCTTGTCAAAGCCCTGCGCTAAATATCCAATGGCCTCAAAGGTGCTCTTTCCTTCTTTCTCTAATCACTCCATCTCTACCTCTCTCTCTTTCGCTCACACACACGCTCTCTTTTCCCATCCTTCCCTTCCCACTGCCTTTTCACTCAAAGCTCAAGAGCAACCAGTGCTCTCAGAGGAAATACAGGCGCTGCCAAAGAATTCATTGAATTTGTTGTACAATTGATCCCTTGGAGGCAAGCTGGGGTTGAGAGTGGGATGAGGGATGGAGGGCTGGAGGTATGGAGAGGTCGGGAGAACAGGGAGGGGGGGTTAATATGAAGGGCTGGCACTGCATCAGGGGAGTCTGATTGAAAATAACACTGCAAAGTCTCAATTGGAGCAGATCCGGTTCAACTTTATTTCCCCCCCCCCTCCCTATTTCCTAACGCTGTGAAGTGGGTAAACTAGAGGGGCATCACAATAAAGAGGCAGCTCCAGGTTGTTCTCGTTTGTTTTCTTTTTCCATTGCAATCCAGAAATTAATTTTTCTCCAACGTTTGAAGGCAAGCTTACAAAAGGGCTGTTTGGAAAGAAAGAAACACAGGATAAATCAGAGCACACATCTGTGTGCTACCTGGACTGAAACCACATAGCTGGCAGAGCAAATCTAAACATCTATTTTATGTTTCTTATCCATAGTAATTTATGTGAACATTTACATATTTTTATCTGAAAAGCATTGCAGAGTATTAGCTTTCATCTTGAATGTTTGCACAATCAGATTTGATCATGAAATTACAAACATTTCCACCAACATATCGGCACTTTTAATACAGAAAGGCATCATGTTGAAGGAGCTTCTACTTGGAATTCCTAATTTGTTATGCAAATGCCAATACCAATCCATTCATGTACAGCCTCTGATGTCTCTAATCTCTGAGGCCATCCTCATCATCCTAAATGTGGTTTCCCATCAGCCAGGAGGAACTCTTGACCCATGAGTGCTCCAGCACAGCATCTTGACCAGGGTGCTGCTGAACACATGGTGCATTGGTAAATGACCTTTTCCATGTTCTTTTCTTCATTGCTAGCTGCTTTGGTTCTAGCTGATAGAGGTTATGACCACATAGCTGATGACAGCCCTGACTAAACCTAAGAGTTCTCAGGTGCGATCATGCAATTTTTGTCCTGCGGGCATTCGCGTTATGGGTGTGCTGAAAGTCTGTTGGATGTGCTTGGACACCCGACAAGGTATGGATGGTATTTCATCCAAGTCATGCTTCTTTAATCTGTGAGATATATTCATTTCCACCCACAGGTGTATAGGATACTTATTGCCTGCAGCATCCTGCAGAAGATTGCCATGAACGGTGGTGTATCTCTGCTACCTCGGCTGGATACGAACATCTTCTTGAACTTTCCAACAGGCCTGCCTTTCAAGTTTGGTAGAAGCTAAATATAGGCTTTTGCAGTAAAGTGCACCATTCCCCATACAGTAGACATGAGTCAAACTCATATTTTCATGCCGTATACTTGGCATTTAGGGCTGAATTAATATCTTTTTATGTCCCCCCAATGTGGCTGATATTTGAACATGCATCCGAAGGACCATCTTTTAGTTTTGCAGAGCAGCAGCAGGCACTGCCTCTGAGGATGTCTGGGCAGGTGGACAGGCCAAGTCAACCATGCTTGTTGAAGGCGTTGGTGCTTCAACCAAGGTGGTCATGGCTGTCGCATGTACTTGATCTAAGACAAAGCTAATCAATTCCAAATTATTTCAGACATGCAAAGTACTCATTTCGTAAAAGATATATTTCAGTTGGTCAACCCATGGAGCCTTACTTCTCAAAGCACACTCAAAATCAAAACAGCATTATTTTATAGCCAGTTGTCTGGGCTAACATCTGATGGAGATTCTGGTTGGAATGAATCAGTGATCCCTCTGATCACAAAAGACACCTAACATCTTCTATTTTTTCCCTCAAACCTTTTGTCCAAATAATGTTAGTTTCACAATGCCCTAAATTCCGCCTGCAGCTACTGAGCAGTTCTTTTTCCATTTTTTTCTCATCCAAGGTGTCTCTAGTGCAACATTAACAGCATCAGTAATTTCTTTTTTTATTGATTATTGTAACTCCAATCCACTCACCACAATAGCTCTTCCAGGATTTTGAGTCTTCACCATGGTTTCTGAACCTTAAACGCTTTGTATGCGTGACCCTTAAGTCAGCATGTCTATTAAGGGGATGCTCCAGCTTCTCCCTAGGTTAATTAACATCAAAACAATTGGTATTTATTGTCTGATTTGCTGGAGGGCACAAAATGGTGGGGTTGTGCATGTTTCATGAGTCCTACTTTGGTGTTTTTTTGTTTTTCTCAAGAGCAAAAGTAAGAAGAAGGTAAGACAAGTTTGGTTAATGAGGCCCGGTAACTTTCGATGCAAAATACGGTGGTTCCACCAAGTCGGACTCAGGTTTGATTCCCAACTCTTTCATTCTCCTCATGTGAGTGCTGCTTTCCCCCCTGGTGTACCAAAGACATGCAAGTCAGGTGGATCGAAGACTCTAAATTTTCCATAGGTGTGAATGTAAGTGTGGACACCAGGGAGACAAGCAGCTGCTGAGGTGTCAGCTAAAGGGGATCCTAATCAATAAATAAAAATAGAGTGAAAGAGTTAGCCGCAACTGCAGCAGACTCGATGACCCTGTTGTATCGCCTCTGACATCCTTGCACCAAACCATGCCTGAAAATGTGTGTATCAGTAATAACATTGTGTTATTATGGTCATGACAAGGCAGAATGAATTGAATTATGCCCCCCACCCCCTTGACAACCGCGCACACACACACACACATATGCACATTTATTACAGCGTTCGCCACATCTAACCACAGTAATTGAAATAATATGCGGGTGCCTCTGACACAGGATTTTTGATGGAGTTTCAGTACGAATAGCCGGCTAATGGCTTCCGCATAGATTTGATCATTAGAGAGAAATGAACACTAGCTTTTGTAGGGCAGTGGTGATTATCCACCTGCTCCATTTTGAACTAAAGAATAATTGGACCTCCGATTTGGATCAGGCTGGCTTGTATTCATCTTTAGGTCCATGATGACATCAAAGGATGTAGAGTGGTACTTGTATTCTCAGGACGGCACCCAGGAAAAGCCTATCGCATTACGGCACAAAGCAAAATGATGGCAACTGATGAGCGGTTGATACAGTTTTCTGAATATACTGCCGGTCTCGAGCATCAAATAATTGCTAGTTTTGTGTTTTATGTTTATTTTCCCATTTTTCCTCCATCATTAATAATGAACATTATTACCCTGTCCTAATGTTTTGTGAGGACAAGAGAAAATTCTGTAAAATTGCATAATAAAGCCTTTTCAACCTGAAACTTACTATTCTTACTTCCTCCCTCCCATCCTCATACCCACTATTCCTCTGGGAGAATAGAGCTCGGATTTTTCCCTTTCCAACCTTTCTCTAAGTCTTGTTTCAGAAAAAAAAAATGTAAAAGTATCAGGGGGAATAGAAAGAGAAAGCAGGACAGATGATCTATACCACCACTCTAACAAGAAATGGATCCCAAAACTTAAGTTCTAAGGCTTCCAAACTCACAGCAGTGTGTTTGGAGAACAACCAAGACCAGCGGCTAGCTTCTTCGCTTCAAAAGCACGGAGGCAGGAGGGGTGGTGCACAAGCCCAAAGTTAGGCCATGGTTTTGGCATGGAAGTGGTGCTTTTTTCCGTCTAAATTGTCATTTTTTTGTTCCTCCTGCTTCCACGGGCAATCTAAAGGTAGCGAACTCTGGCAGCTTTCACAAAAAGCAAGGTGGCCATGAGGGGCTGGAATCCACTTTTTTCTGGCTCTGTGCAGCGGAATATCGCGGGGTTCTTGAGCTGCGCTTTTGCATCCGCTGGGCTGATTGGGGGGAGAGGAGCTGATTCCCCTTGTTTCGCTCTCTGCCTGACTGGTTCTCATCGCGCTTTGAAGTGCCTCACCCAGACCGCTGGCAATCTGCAGGAGACAGATCTCCAGACGTGTTGAAAGAGGAGGAGCAGGACCGAGGAGCACTGAGACACACGAATGCCACGCGCACACACACACGTGCACACATAGGGAAGAATGTACACGTTTTCACATGCATTTATACATGAATTAATACTTTCTCTCTATCTCTCACACACATGCATTTGAACCTGAATCCTGAGTAAATTAATAACAAGTAACTTGTTTTTGTCTTTGCCCATGGCTGTATGTAGCCACTCCCTGCACCACAGTTGGGCTCAGTTCATTCTCACTTAATTACAAACGTGGGCTGAACTTACAATTCACACAATAATAACTATGGGAATAGCAGTATTTTTTTTTCCAGCTTCCTTATAAATTGGCAACAAGAACCTTTGATGGAAAACAACCATTTTTGAGGTTTCAAAGTAAAGTCACTCTGTGAATTGCCTGAAATGAATGTTAATTGACTCCAACTTTGCAGTGCTAGGCTTCAAAATTCACTTGTTCTCTCGCCTGCAATTCACTCTCAGCATGCCCCACTACAATGTAACCTCGTTCCCCCTCTAATAATATTACCATCATTACACAGATGACTATTCCCTGCACTTCTTAGCCTCAAATGCCTCTAAAATGCACACCGAATCTCTACCTTGAAATACATTTTCACGGTGCTGCAAGCTATACGCCTCGAGCTTCAATCCATTCGGGCAAAAAGTCCATTACTATACAGAGCATAGCATATAAGGGCATTTCTTCTGCCTCAAAACACACTATCTGGACTGAAACGTACCTTCAGTCTGTGTTACTACTATACAGTGTTCAAGGACAGGGAGATACACACATCCAGACATCCTCACCTAGGAGGCGCTCGCTGCTATTCGGGTTTAGCATTTGTTTTTTAAGCTAAAATAATAAAGAAACCACAACAAATCAAAGCCCGGGCCAGTGAGAAACATCACTGCAGCAGTTTTGGTGTTCTGCTCGGCGGCTCGGCCAAGATCATTACGGGAGAAAGCGAATGATTGAAACTCAACCAGTCAACAGTTTTACTGTCAGCCCGCATTTCCTCGCTGCTCTGCGGACCTGGACTGGTTGGGCTTCCTCCTAACCTTCAGTTAACCACGGTCCCATCTTTGCTTTGAGCAGCAATTCCTCCCCCCAAAATTATACTATCACCACAAATATCCATCTGCTGCACTCTTTTGCCTCTAAATAAACTATGACTCATTGAATTGAAACTCCAGTATTTGTTGCTTGCACAGCTTTAGTTCTGCATAGCAATATCCCAGAATTTATGGATGGTTTGTCAGCGGATACAAACACACAACCACCTGCGCATACATACATGAGCACAAACTGTTGGAGGATGCCCTGGGACCAACCATTCAAGGTGATGCCAGAATATTTACGCCTCTCCTCTGGTGTGCAGTTGACCCATAAAATTACTAAGCCAAATGGATGTTTGACTCAAACAACACCCTCAGGATGTTTATGCCGCGCTGCAAAATGCAGTCAGCTTTAAATTGCCCTGGAGTAATTGCGGGTGTGCAGTCCTCCCGAAACCACGCCTGCTCCTACAAGCTTCAGCGTCAACACACGTCTGATTACCAGTGCAGATATAAAAAGGTACTTGGAATGTGGGATGACTTCAGCAAAGATGGATGCAAAGGGATCCGTGTGGTTTCATAAATCCACACCTTGGGCGATGTCTTATGTCGCAGCTAAAAAGGGTGGGTGGAAGAAGCTTTGCAAGCTGTTGCATGCTGGGACAAGGAAAAGATCCCAGGCATCTTGTTTGCATTGTCTTGCGTGGCCATTGTTTGTGAATGTCATGCGGCAGCTTCCAGCTCTGAATGTGTTGGAGAGGGTTGAAGCTTAGCACTGTGACACATACACACATTCTCGGGAGCGCACACACACTCACACACGCACACACACACACATGCACGTACGCGCATGCACACTCAGAAACACACAGATCCAGCTCCTCTAAAGTGTTGCAGAGGTTTAGAGAGTGGCTTATAGCTTTTCCCCAAAGCCGCAGTCTGGAGACGCTTCATTACAGTGTGTGCACCGCTCTCTGCTGGCCAACTGTGCGAACTGCACCCTCACATCTGCACCGGCATATTGTCTTGAAAACTCCTTGCATGGCTAATGATCACCTCTCTGTTCTTGTAACTGACAGTGTTGGACAGTCTCCAACACGGTGAACGTATTTTGGACTGGAGTCACACCAAAAAGAACGATTAAAACTGCTGTCTAAAATGTCAGATAGCAAAATCCTTTTTGGGGGGGAAATCTCTGCAAGATAGAGATCATTTGAGGGCAGGAGCGCTGATTGTGGATCAGTTGTTCCTCTCAGGTCAGAGAAGTGAACCTGCTTGATCCTGTAATCCTGGATCAGCTGTCCTGCTGGACACTGGGAAGCCTGTAAATCTAAGTCAGTGGTTCTCAAAGTGGGGGCCAAGGACCATCAGTGGTCCTTCAGCAGGTTCCAGGGGCTCCCAAACAAAATGAGGCATAGAATAGAGTCACTGTTATTTCATCCACTCAGAAATATGCCAGTGAGAGAAGTCATGTTGTAATTTTAGGTTTTGCTTTCACTACTGTGAATACAATGCAGAAACAACAAAAATCTGTCACTATATCACTGTGACAGGCAACTATGTTTCCACATTTTTTCTATTTAAAGGAACATTTCACCCCAAAAAAACACAAAAAAGATATTTTCCAGTTTACCCCAATTGAAACATATCCATCCAGATAGTTCTACGTCTGATTCACACTTACTGGGGACAGATGGATACAGTTTGCACATTGTTCTTTGGCAGAAAATAGTTCCCGTCAAAACCCTTTGACCCCAACTGGCTGTAGATTATGCCGGGAATCGTTTGTTGTTGGAAAGAGGTGATACTTTGGAGTTTTTCACATGTACATTTTTGACAGTTTCAGCTCTGCAAAAGAAACTCATTGTATTGGAGGGGAATGGAGCCAGACTGGAAACCTCGCCAAATGACCCAGAAACCATCTGGATGGATAGATTGTACTAGAGGTAAGAAAATATCTTGTAATTTGGGTGAACTGTTCCTTTAAATATAAGACCCAAGTTAATCACCCTTGGGTTTCTACACATATGATCTGGAAAGACTTATAGTTTGAAAACAAGCGTGGCTTTTGCCAAGCTTGGCGAAACTTTCTCGAAACCAAACAACCGCCGCGACAAAATCTCCAGTTGGTCCTTGTATTAACAGCTCAGACAAAGTCTTTCAGGCCTCATTCCGTCGCATCACTCGGTAAGCAAAGCTAGTCCTGCGGGGAGGGAGCGGCGCATCGACAGGAGACGCCACACTGTGATTTTCTATTGGGGGAGAAAATATAAGGACTGCTGAGTTTTGAGCTTATCCCTGTCAGCCCTCCTCTGCCTCGGGCCCACCCAGACCATTGTTCAGTGCATACTGTGTCTGCTGAGGGATGGAATTGAAAGTCACCTTACCCTTCACTGCTCACAGGGTCCCAATGAGAATCCATCAAGATATCCCTGCTCACAAACAGCCTCCTCCATCCAAAACTATAATCCATCAATATGAAGTGAGCACTGTCCGCTTTATACATATCAGTGATTACCTGGTACTGCCTTTGATAACCGGCATGCGGAGGTAGCTGCTCCATCAACGCTCATGACAGGGAAAATACTGCTTGTGTTGGAATTCGCAGAAGTTCTTCCTTTTGTCTTTTTTTGTTTGGCAGCAGTGACATGAAGGTAATTCTGCAAAGAATGTCCACTTTAACAAGCCATTTAGTCTCATATTCAGTGTTAAAATCGTGTTTTTCTTCAAATAAGACTCAAGGTAACACAAGGTAAAAAAAAAAAATCTGTGGGCGGATCAGTCTGATTCTGCCTCGTTTCAACATTTACACACAAAAATCCTGAAACAAGTGAAATTGCTTCGGGAACAAGTGGGATTATCTCATCCCACGGGCAGATTTTTTCACTTGTTTGAAGAAAAACAAGATTTGAACACATGAGATGAAATGAATCAGCAAAAAAAAAACAACATTTTTTGAAATAATACTGACGCAGATTGAAATCATCTGGACTGCTAGACAGTGACCTCTGACCTATCGTCTGATTGGTCCAGGCCTCCCAGTGTTGCCATTTTGAGTGAAGTGGCCATTTTGGAGAGGTATTTAACATCTATTCTCTCTCTCTCTCTCTCTTTCTCTCTTTCTCTCTCTCTCTCATGTAATACCGCTGAAGCCGCCTGCCAAAACGTGTTGTGTTTTATGTACAAAAACAACAGTTTTTTAGAATGTTTATCAGCCTCCAAGAGCGGCTGAATTTGTTCTCCCGTTCTCATTTGCAACTGTGAAAATGAGCCAAAAAAGGGGGAAAGACAAAAAACAAAACAAAAACAACAGGGTTTTTCTTTGAAATATATGAAGGTAAATGAGGGAGGGTGGCTGATACAAAATGTGAACTCAGGGATGGCTTCACCCAGAATTACACATTGTCATTCACTTCCCTATCTCACCTTGCAGAGGAGGGGCATTATTTTACTCCTGTCAATTATTAGCAAGTGCCTGGCTAGAGGACATATTTCACTATCAAATCAATAGAAGTTCCAGGAAAAAGACTCCTCCAGTTTCCCCTCCAACTTGTATTTTTTTTTTCTCTGAGAATTGTCTGGCATAAATTCTTCATTTGAATTAGTATTATGACCTCTATGCCCTGCACAAAAAAAACGCATTGGGATTTTAAAGCCCTCCCAGGGAGCAATTGTTGATAGTGGCAACTGTCACTGTTGGAAATCCTTCTGTGTTGTACTTAAGAAAATCTGCTTATCTGCAACCAAGAAAATTGCAGTAATCTTTATTTTTTATATATATACTTTGGCCATTTCTCCCTTTGCAGTCGGCGTAAAAGGAGAATAACAGAAATGATGACAAAGAAAAGTCACAACATGCACGATAAGGTATTAGCTGGATTTGAGCCCATCCAAAATATACATGGCTTCAATGAAAATTGAGTCTGCTTCTCTGTGTATTACCTCTGACAGCTTTCTACCAGCTTAATGGGTTATTATTTAAGAGAGTGCATTACCAAAGCTCTGGGGTTCTTGATAAGTTTAACTCTTATCACATGGAATTGCACTGAGTCATACTTGATGAATTTTGCAGGGCTGATCTGTTTAGCGTCTGTGTAAAAGCTGCCAATGTGTGTGCGTACGTGTGACTGTGTGTGTGTGTTTGCAATAAACAAGCATGACGTCTTTGGAGTTATGTCTGCGTGAGTCAGGAAGATGAAGGAGACAACATATCTGAATCAGCAAAGCGCAGATGCATGCACGCGCGCTGCGACACACACGCGCGCGCCCGTGCACACACACGGCAGGCAAAACAAAATCAAACTCTCGCTCAGACCGGATATGAACATGATTCAAGGAGTCACCTGGGAGTGTCATTTCTAAGTATCTCCAGTGGGACTCGCCTCAGGTAATCCATAAGCAATTATTCTGGGGTGACAACAGACAGGCCTGTCATATCCGTTCTCCTCTGTGCAAACGCACTCAGGCGAGAACAAACGAGTGTGGGCACACACACACGCGCATGCACGCACACACATCCAAATGCACATTTCCCTCTTTCCTCTCTCTCCTTCTCTGCTCCTTTCTCCTTCACGCACAAATATACTTTATCTGGCAACATACACTTTCTTCTCCTTCCACACATCAATTCATGTTTCTTTATTGCTCCCTCTCGCCCATAGCATGCCTCCTTCACACACACAACTTTATACTTGTACCCTTATAAGGACTTTCCTTAGACTGGATCAGTGGCTCTCAAATCCAGTCCTCAAGGACCCCCTGTCCTGTAAAGTTTTTGTTCCAGCTCTTCTCTTGTACACCTGATCCAATTAAAGGCCACACACTTTCACACACAGCTGTTCAGATAGCGCCATAGTTTCAACCAATCAGAATTAAACCCTTAACTGGATCAAGTGTGAAAAAAAAACTTGCAGGACAGGGGGACCTTGAGGTGTAATTCATGACACTGATGAAGGTTCTGCACCATTTAAGTGTAGCAGAGTCTTTCCAGTGAACCAGCATGAACAATAGCAGAACCTTAATGTCATTAGTAACACCTGTGTTTACCTGTTATTCATGTCAAAATGGCTGCTGTGAAAAAGGTCTATTCCTAATTCTAACCTAAGCTCTAACCCTAATAATCTTAATTTTAGCCCTAAACCCAAGTCCTAAACTTAACCCCCCAACCCAAACCTAATTCCCTCTAAAACACGGTCATGATTCTGTGTTATGGACTCTTGTGTTCAATTTCATGGACTCATGTTTATGGACTTTTTGTGTTTTGGGATTTTGGTTATTGTGGTCACTTTGTGTGCTTGAATGTCCTCTGATTTTGGGTTTGTTCTTGCTTTCTGTATTTTGGTTTCCTGCCTGCTGTGTCCCTCCTGTGTTTCCGTAGCCCTGCCCTGCACACCTGCCCTGTGTTAGTCTCGTTAGCTCTGCCCTTGTGTTGCTAATTGTTAGCCAATCCTAGTGTTTCCCTCCTTATTCCAGTGCCCCCCCACTCCAGCTGTGTCTTGTTCTTGTGATTAGGTCTTTGTGTATTTATACCTGTCTGTTCCCTTTGTTCTGTTTCAGTTCCGTGTTTCCCGGTGTTGTAGCTGTTATCTTTGCCCCTTGTGTTCTTCCCAGCCAGTTCATTTTGCCTTTCCCTGTGTGTAATCAGAGTCTGGAAATAAACAGATATTTTCTTCAGTTCCTGTGCCTGCTGTCTCCAGTGTCCCCCTGTCTACTGACATTAACTCCACTTTAAAACCTTAAATAATCAGCTATTGGCAATTTTCCTTACATTCCTGGGTCCATTTTATCGTTGAATGGTGTATTTTTCTTATTCCCTTTGATAACTGGACAATCATAGACCTCACACAGCAGCTACAACGGAGTTTGATGGGAGAAAAATAAATTCACAGATCTGAAACATCAGCAGTCAGCATCAGGTTTTGATGTCAGTCCTTCTGAATTGAAGAAAAATGGTGTCTCTCTAGGCTCGCCATTTAGCACCGACATTCAACCGTCAAGACAGGGAGAAATCCATCGCAGAGATACAAATTTCTCTGCTGACAGAAGCCCCAGTAGCCCATAATGCAGCTCAGCCACAAGATATACACCAAGCTTTCACTCTCATTGTAATGCTGTCACCCTTTCCAACTACATGTGGAAGTAGAAGTCGTCAATGTGGCTATGCCAACAAGACAAATGGTAGTACTATCACAGATTAAGTCCTGGAATGTATTGAACATCCCAGATTGATGAGTATCAAAGGCTGGATTTTTCTGTTGATCATGATCCAAGCTCAAACCCAAAACCAATGTTTAACCCTTTAACCCTAACCTTTACCCCTCAAAGTGAGGACTTCGCAAAACGTCCTCACTTCTCTAATGTTACTCTAAAAGTTCTCACAAGTATGGAAGTGCCACAACATACACACACCTACACACAAACATGCACACAAAGATGTACCGATTTGTTTGTTCTTCCACCTTGCTGGGTCAGAGACCCTCTCTGGTAGTTTCCTTATAAATATGAAAGGCAATGTGTTGCTGATATAAGCAGTGCTCCCCTGAATTTTAAAATGAGAGATGAAACATACCCAGAGTCCTTAGATGACCTGTGCCGCGCACTGCCCCAGAGGGACTCGTTCATGTCCAACTCTTACTTTGGACCTAGTCAAGGGAGAAATGAGCAGAAATGGCTCAAACACCTAGCTAACACTCTGCCCGTGCTTGCTACCTTTTAATTTATGCCTTTATCGTTACTTGTCGCTTGGTTGCTCTCCTCCCTAGTCTCCCTTATATTTTTTTTCCAATTACTTGAGAGCACAAAAGCCCTTGCCCATTTGGAGTGCAATAAATTATCGTCACTTAATTAGGCAGTGAGGCGGGAAAAGTGTGTCTGTCCAAGTTTGTTTCAACCTGACTGAAGATTTTATGATTGAGAGGTGCAAACTAATTGGATTCTTGACTGGCTGTCTGGATGGAATTGCTCGACTATCAAAGAGGGATTGAGTGAGTGATTGAGAAGGTGAGAGAGAAAGGCGGTGAGCGAGTGAGTTTGAAGAAGAGAAACCGAGAGAAGAGAGAAGTGCTGAGGAGGACAGATTGTCAGGAAGAGAGAGAGGAGATAGCAGAGGATGGAGGAAAAAAAGGAGGCAAGAGAAACAGACAGATAGTCAGAGAAACAGACAGATAGACAGAGAGGAACAGGCACACAGACAGATAGGCAAAGACACACACACACACACAATATAGTAGACACAGAAACAGAGATGAGCACACAGTTAGTGGCAGAAATAAACAAAGACCAGTCAGAAATTCAGTATCCAGAAGGTATGATTTTCTGTGAATCATAATCAAAAGCAGGGTCGCAGACTGAGCATACTTCTGTTTCATAGTTTTTTTTTAATGAGAAACGAACAAAACTGAGAATGAAACTTTCTAGTTTGCTCTTTTTCTCTCGAATTGAACTTTGCAAATACCCTACCATTAGTAAGGTGATTGTTCCTTCCTTTGGCCGTAATTGTGCCCCAGGCCTCCTGATCAATAGACTAAATTGTTCATCACAGAGGCCTTTGGTGCCTGTCTGGAGCAACAGATTAGAATGCAAGCCTGGAGCATAACAAGTCTCTGATTAAGGTCAAATGCAATAAAGTAGAAATGAGTGGTTTCATTCCAAAATTCTATCAAAAGACTCAAGAGAGCTTTGGCAAGCAGGGGTAAGTTTGAGCATTAGTTGGGAGGTGGAGAGAGGTGAGGGGTGACCTGATAAGACAGTGAGCGGGCCCTGATTCCCATTAACGTCCCTATATCTGTCTGCTCTCCTTTTTGGGAGGTTGTGAAGCCTGGCTGGGGATGAGGCCAGAGCCTGTGGGGGAGAAACTGAGCAGCATGCCAAAGGAGTTGCTGCTGGAGGAGCCAATGTTACTATAAAGTCATATGATATACCGGAAAGGGGCAGAAGAGCTGTGTTAGTTTGTGTTAGATGAGGTGCATTTATCAAGTGCTCTAGTGGAATCTCCATGTCATCACGATAAACAGTATGAAACCGTTAGTTGTGCTGAAACCCAGGGCGAATTCACAGGCAGCAATGGAATACCTGCTTCCTGCAAATCCACCAACAGTTCACTAGACTCTCCTTTCCCTTTCACCAACAACAAGCACTTACTAGCCCATGCTGTTCTGAGCCAAATTGAAGAATCTGCTGCAAGCCACCAGGACTGCTGCTTTGGTCATGTTGCACCCCACCCCTTGCTTTTCTAACCTCCATATCTTGAGGACGCCCAACGTTGATGCTTCAATCACAACCTGTTCCACTGTTTTCCATGGATCCAATTTTTTATTGCATTCCCTTCCCCATGAGCACTGCAGCAGTGGCTGCCTCCAAACAGAATAAAAAAAGAGCAGAAAACAAAACAATATGCTGGCAGCATGGTGGAGGAAAGCCTGATCATGAAAGTATCTGTCCAACCCGGTCTTTACGATCCCACTTGTAACACTTATCGTGAGCAAAATGGACGAGATGCAGCTTGGAAGGTAATTTGTACCAAAGTTAAATTATCAGGTTTGTCTTGCTAATAGAGCTGATTATGGGGTAGCATTAGCAAATGTTAACTCATAACTGGCAAGCGTGCCATGTAGCCCAGCCCAGAACAGACTGACCACTTCTGGCTGGTCCGACCGTCCATTTGGAATGCAGAATTCAGAAAAATCCAATGTTTCCATCATTTGCTGGCCAGCAAGTCCGAATGGCCACTGGGGACTGCGAGTCCATTACTGTCCATCAGATCATACTCAGCTGGCATTAATGACTTCCGGTCCAATCTGTCCATCCCTCAAGTTGTGAATGAAGCATGAGGCCCTCTTGGAGGTTTTTCAAGAGGTCCGCAGTGGCTTTGGATGACCAGACCATGAATGGGTTCTCTAGCCGCTACTCCTCCTCACAGGGAAGGCCCAGCTGGCAGCCCATAGCCTTCCAGCATCCCCCAAGATGGACTATGGCCAAGTGAAGAAGGCCATAGTAGACCATGTGGCCCCAACGCCAGGAGGCCATTGGTGACAGTGCCAGGACCTGGCCTATGACGATGTCTGCCAACTGTCCACCTTCATGCAAGAATTCTTGGGCCTCTGCCAGCAGTACCTGCAGCTGGTGACCTCCACGGTTCAGGGGATCATCAAGGAAGTTGAAACACTTTGTCAGCAGCATCCCAAAGGCGATGGATGAGTGCCTTCAGTGCTACATCTCTGGCCACAGCCATATAACTAAAGGACCATATCGCCTTCCAACCACTGACAGGGAGATGACCACAGACCATGCAGAGGCCCTCAGGCTGTCTCTTATTCATCTCCACCTGCCTTCTGGCACTTGATCAAGTCACAGAACTGCAGCAAATCTTTCAAATGTGATGTATAATAATATTAATAGTAATAATATGGTATGATGTGATATTTAATTGACCCCTTCGGGAAATTACCTTTTTGTCTTGGGTCAGAGTACACACTCAGCTACAGAAAAGCGCCACTGGAGCTGGTAGGGACTCAGTACTTTCCTCAAGGACACTTCAGCAGGTCAGATGCAAGCTGACACAGAGCACTGAAGTCAGGTTTTATAGTTAGAAGAGAGTCTCTTTTTACCATGAGGCCACCTTGCCGTCTGGTCATCTCAGATCTCTAGGGAAATCAGTCAGTCTCCTCCTAGCCGGAGTATTTTAAGTGCAACAGCCTAGGAACCTACTTTTCTGAAGCTAGCAAAACACAGAATCAATAATAAAAAGATTGATATGGTTCTGACTGGAGCATCCCAACTATCCGAATAGGGCAACTATACCAGTTTCAATTTTCCATGTGATATAGAAAACTGATCCAAGTACACAACAACTGCCATTGTTTGAACTCAAATTATTCACCACCAAGTCAGACTTACTGTTTGGCTGTTGCTGACTGGATGAAATGATGAAGTTTCTCCTTGCTGTGAGGAGTTCTCTGCTTGGTAGGTTAGAAAATCTATGCGTGCAAAATCAATGTGTGCAACAGTAAGGTTTCTAAAATTCTCAGCAATATTACAATATAAACAGTTGGAAAGAGCTTAGGGTCAAGGCCGCAGCGCCCAGACAACAGATGTACAGTAACAACCCCTCCTGCATCCCTAGAATATTGATGTAGTATAACAATGTAAGTGCTGATGGAAATCATACACATGTGCATTCACATAAGCACCCATACACACGCACACACCTACACACTCCAGTAACCAAATCCCCTTTACGAAAAGAAAAATAACATACAGCTCCTGATTGCATATTGATCTTTTCAAAAACACCCTGGATTGCAGTGGAACATTACGACTGCAATCGAAACTTTATGACTTATGTTTTGCGCATTTTCTCTGCTCTGGCCACAAAGGGGAAAATCTACCGTAAAAGAGAAACACCTATGTTATTTATATCGGCTTGAACAGTGCAACTGACTTGTGAAGAAGCAAGAAACCAAACTGGAGGATGAAATAGATGCTGAGTTGGTGGAATTGCACGATGCTTGTGGGAGATTTTAAATCCAAATGAGTGTTATTTCCTTCTAGCACTCACAGTTATGAAACAGAAATTGTGCCCACATTTCATTCATAGATTTCCTCATTAAAGTGTAATAAATTTTAGATTATTAGATGTGAGGAAATGAGATACTAATAAATGGATGTGGTCAATTTTTACTATCCAAGGTTAGTATAGCAGCCCGGACAATTTGCCGATCATTAATTTTATATGTATTATTGCAGAGGGATGGAATACTATTAATTAATCAGTGGTATGACACAAACAGGACGTCCTCCCCTCAACACGCACACACACACACCAGGTTCTACATAGAGAGTGACTCAGTAGTTAGGTTGTTCTGTCACCAATTACTGTCCTTAATTAAAATGACATTTCTTTGGAAACTGGTATGCTGATTTTTCTGCATCACTACAGTGACATCTACTGGACATTTCGAGAATTAACTTTATTATCCATGAAGAATACATGTAAAATAAGGCTCTTGCTCAGGCATATCATTTTAAATTAATTATGAAGCAAAATCATGCACAACTTACTATATAAGCCCTAAAATAAGTCAAGCATAATCCAGTATCCATCTTGTTCCAATTTCATGTTTCTCCTTTGTTTTACCTCGTAGATTGTTTTCCTGTGTACACTGCATGTAGACATAGACATTGTATGTGTATCATTGTGACTGCCCTTTATATAGTTGTCTCAAAATGTTGCCAACACATTGATACACATTTCTAGTGATGAACATTGCAGATGGGTAAGACACAGTTCACATACCCCACACACACATAAATTACAAGTGCATAGGCAGGGGTTAACTTTGCATGGTGACTGAGGATGGTGATAAAAGCATTGCGTGATAACACACACACGCACACACACATAACAGCACAGCAGGACCTTACAGTATAGCCCCGAATGTCCCCAGGGGAACAGAGGCTGTGTCTTTTGGAGCCTTGTCTTTCTCACTGCGCTGTGCCTTGGCTAAAAAAAAAAAATAATAAAATCAATCCTCTGGGGACTTCAGAGCCGAAAGACTGCCTATAGAAGTATTTTCAGTGGTATGGTACAAAGGATGGAAGAAAATTGAAACACTCAACCAACTTTGGTCCGATGCTAAGCACAAAAGTGGGACACTGCTAGCCTAAAGGGTAGAGAAGTGGGTTTGTGAAGAGAGGTCAGTGGTTCAAATCCCTGGACCTGCAGCAAAGATGTGGATGATGAAATTGAATGGGTTACAGCCTCTCCTCCTTCCTCGTGTACAGTTAAGACGCCCTTGAGGGACAAAACACACTGAACCCCCTAGACGCCGCTGTGGAGCTGCTCAGCGGCCGAGACTGTCGCCCTTTACATCACCCTCCCAAGGTCTGAATATGAGGTATGTAACCGCACGGCATGTACATGAAGCGGGGGATGACGCAGGAAAAACAACACGCCCGCTCAGCAAACCCTTCCTTAGATAAAGGTTAATATAAATAAGCGTTTTTCAACCTTTTGCGACTGTGTTGCAGCCAAAACGGCAAAACCCCAAGACACATTAAGCTATCGATTGCTCGAAAATGTCACACAAAGTTCTTGTCTGAAAACACAGGGGGGGTCAGTAAGCACATTTAACTGCTGAACTTGGCTCAAATTGCATCAGCTTGGAGGAGAAGGTCAGAATTTGAGGCCGTACATTTTTATTTTTTTTATAAAGCAAATGTAATTGTCTGAAAATGACAAATCTTGAACCATACCTGAATGAATTTTTCCTTTTACTTTTGGGCCTTGGCTGACTAAAACATGATTCCTTGTCATGTAGCAGGCACATCCCCACAATTCAAAGTTATAGACCTATGGTATACAGAGAAAACAGTCTCATGAGCAACATACACTCAGCTAATTGCTCTCGAAGGACATCTACATGTCAGAAGCATGATGGAAGTGGCATGCTTTTTCCATGGTTTGCTTCTTTCAGAGCAAAAGAAATGGCCTCATGTCTCTTTTGAATTCCCACTGCTATTCCTGTCTATGCTGAACATCAGCATGATTTCTCACAGATATAATAATAAGAAACTGGTTGCAATGGCACATTCCAATAAAATAATACGATTTACGCCATAGAAACAGTAACTCAAATGATCTTGCATGTGCTTTCATTGTGTTGTATTTTAATATTTCTCTAGCTGAATTCTTAGGCGTAATTTCATAAATGTCTAATAGTTACCTATCAATTTAGTATGAGCTAAATCTGTTTTTGTAGTAGAAAGTATAAAAATAGCATATCACAATGCTGATGATAAAGAAAAGCCTACATATGCCACAATCATTGGATCCTGTGTATTACAATGTATCCTTTGTATTTTAAGATGTTTTAACACACACACACACCAGTGAACTGTGTTTATGTTCTGTTGTTTGCTCAGAGTAGAGCTGGGTAAACTAATTTTTGCCCGCTCATACCACTGAACACTGTGAACCTCAAACAGAGGTTCAGCTAATACGATCTGTACATTGGTGGGAGCCCCCGCTGAATCCTGCCATTGAAAAACAATTTCCACCGGCCAAATCAGGAAGAGTCCGCAGGAAGTCCTCGTGATAAACTCAACAACTTCCTTTTCCAGGGGAAATTCTTTGGATAAACCCGAGTGAACTCAACCACTTCAGGTCTAAACCTAGGGGTCAGTATTTGTTTGTCCATCTGTCTCTCCATATTCAAGTCACTGTAGTTTTAATCCAAATATTAGGGGGGAAAAAAGTGCTTATAAACTTTAGAAAGAGTTTGTTCCTAGTGAAGTGTCACTCAATTCAAGGTGAGAGAGGGTTGTTTTGTTACCAGTGCTCAAACTTGATAAATTCCACACCTCTTATGCAAAATTGCCTTACTAGCATCACTCAATACAAGGTGAGAGTGAGTTTGTTTGGTGTGAGGACTTAAGTGACTGACAGTCTGACTGATGTAAATTTTGCTCCTGATGCAAACATTTGGTGCTAATACCATTCAATTTCAACCTTAAGCCAGGCAAGTTGACTAACAACATATTTGTGTTTTATAGAGATTTGTGCGTTTGGGTGGTACGTGTATTCCTTCAGGGCACTTTTGAGCTTTCGAGGCCCATTTTCCCAAATGGGACTCAGAGTGCTTCACAGCTGCCTTTCTCTCAACTTACGGATGTTGTGACAGCTTGAATTTCCTCAAAAAACCGATCTTTGTTTCTCCCTCTCCTCGAAAGAAATTGCTCTTGACAAATCAATCCGGCCACATGCTTCAGCAAAATGGGTCTTGACATCCTAATACTGCTAAATAGCTTCAATGGGTGACAAAAAGCACAGTTTTACATGAAAAGGAGGCTGATTCAAGAAAAACGGGCGAGCAAAAAACAGTAGATCACCTTTTTTATTTTTTGATCTTCTCGTATGCTTGTCTCAGACAAACTGCTACAGAAAAGAATTGCACAGCGATGCAAGCACTCATATCCTCTTTTCCTGAAACGTGTCCACAGAGACAGAACATATAACACAATGGCCATAAAGTTCAAATGGAAACATTAAATTATGCAGTATATATTCGCATTAGATACAATGAAACATCTAGTTCCATTTATTGCCAATGAAACAGAATTTAAGAATAGATTTTTATGTTTATTCCAAACAACTCATGGAAGACAAATATATTTAAGTGTACCTGGTATTGAAACAAAAAAAAAACAATGAGAAATACAACAAAATCATTCTATTTACACTGTCGAGTGCTTTTCCTGTCATATGTTAAATGTTATTACATGTAGGAATGTCCATTGATGGGAGGGTTCAGATTCAGGGTCTTGACCTTCTGTGTTATGATGACTGAGGTGAAGAGTGAGGTGCACCCTTATGACATCATCATTGTGCAACTAAAGTCCCAGGACAACCCCTGTACGGGGGTGTTGTCATAATAAAGTGAAGACGGTCTGTTTTTCATTTAAATCTGTAGACAGTTATTCAGCTTTTGACCCTGCATGTGAAAACCTAAAGTGAAAAGCAAGAATGAAAATGCAAGTCTGATGAAATAGAACCGAATAAATCATTCAAAAGACACTCTTTGTTAAAAAGTACACTGTTCGGGGGTATTGACATTCCAACGCAAACGAGTCTCTAAACATTTCGTATTATAGAAAAGTGAGAAAAAATGTTTAAAAAATGCTTAAATGTGCACTTCATCCCTTAGTTTCAATAGTAACCTTGGGCTACAACTGTAACACAACTCACATATTATGTATATCGTAAAATCATAATGAGAGAACATGTGTGACTGCCAAAGTAGGAAATTAATACAATAACTCAAAACAAAAACTCACAATACTTCCCAATATTAATTCATGTTAATTGCACCAAAAATTAGTTAGTTTTTCCCCAGTGTTCCCCACAGAACCATAAATAAAGTATGAACAATGTGCAAAAACAAGGAAGTCATCTACATTTATGGGAACTTGGGTAGTTAGTGCTATTTTTAATGCTAAGACATCTGAACAGACAGCAATGGCTACTTTGGTTCCATTTTGAATGAGGGGATTTGAGGGTAAATACTGTGCATTTACAAAATATACATCTATTATCCTGGTCTTTACAGCAAATTTGATTGGTTAGAGTAGGGGTGGTATGTGTATGTGTGTGCCTGATTGATTGTGTACGCTTCAATGTGTGTGTTCTTGCAGGGTTTTTTTTTTCAAAGTGCTAGATTTGATAAGGTGGTTGTAAAAAGAAAATAAGAAATGGACTTGTGGCTTGTTTCCTAGTGGCCTTAGTACAAGTGCATCTATCATAGACCAAACTTCCTTGGAGTGGAACCGTTTGACCCCAGTTTGGTCCAGTTTGTCCTGGTCTAGTCTTGGTCAACTTGGGATTTCAGTCATCTACTTGAACTATGTATTCACCAAGCCTCTCAGGGTAATGGAAAATGTTAATCAGTAACAGCTTTGCTTCTTGAAATCAGAATAAAAATATTTGATCGAACCTAACCACTAAACTAAAAGAACTCCCCTTTGAGAAGCTTGATGAAGTAACATTCGAAGCATTGATTCTTCATCTTTGGGTTTAAAGCTGCACTAGGCAACTTTTCACATTGGTTGACCCAAATGGCCGCAAGATGGAATTGTCTGAATTTTAGGACTCTATAAACCCAGAAAGTATGTACTGCACAAAGCACGCTCATGTTTACCAACTTGATCTGTGATGCTTTACACCAAAGGAAACCAAAGGGACAACAGTAGCAAAAGATCTAATGTTGGCAAGTCCACTTTCTCTTGATGGATTGTTCCCTCATTGCTGTTTAGAAGACAGCTTGTATTTTGCTCTTCGGTTTTGAATCATCACTTCCAGTCGGTGAAGAATTGTCCGCACTTGGCACCAGAATTTCTTTTGGGTAAGGAGAGCAAATCTACAGGGTCTCAATTAGAGAGGATGAGGCGTCTTCTCTTTTGTGGGCCCACCTGTGACTTAGGCTTACAAGATGTGGATGTACTTTGATATAAAAATCTTGCCTAGTGCAGCTTTAACACTGTAATTTGGACCAGTTTAGGCCAATTTATCCCAGATTTTAGCCTTTAGCTGTGGGGCTCCAGTCCCTCTAGGTGATCGGGGATGGGCAGGCCGGTGAGAACCGTCAGACACTTGTTCCACACGTTGAACACGGGACACACAGGCTGGACAAAGGAGACGTGAAATGTGTGGAGGTGCTGGGAGCCCACGGCGTCATAGAAGGTCAGGTATCCGGCGTCGTAATCTAACAGGACCCCGACGCGGCGAAGGTGGGGTGAAGGCTCGATGGCCAGCTCCTTGCTGTTGTGGCGAACCACCCAGGAGTTGTTGCAGCGGCAAAGCACCCAGGAGGCCGAGTTCTTGCCAATCCACTCATGCTTGGGGGCTGACTTGTAGGCGATGCCCACAGCATACCTGAGCAGCAGGGAGAAGACTCTGTTATCATATGTGGACAGCTTGCAGAGGTAAAATCCACAAACCTTGAGACTTATGCTTTTTCATAGCTAATCTCTTTATATACCCTCAAACCCAGTCCTTAAATGATGACTGCACAGAAATTTATACTCGCACCATTCAACTGCTAATGTCTAAAATACTGACGTTTATCTACTATATCCTATAGTCACAGCTAAATTATTCATCTTACCAAGTCTTAGTCTAATCGCTTTCATTTCCTTTCTTACTAGTGGAAAAAAATCCACCAATAGTGAGATCATTTCACTTCTTTCCAATGCATTTTCAAGAATGTTCTTGGAACTAGTGGTAATATGTTGAAACCAGGCAGTTAACTCAACTTGTAATGGGATGATTGATTGATCCATTACGAAATTAATCTTGTGGCATACAGGCATCAGATCACTTGATTCAAGAAACATCAGGAGATCTGCACTGGAAACAAGTGTATTTTTCACACCACTTATTTTTACGAATCAATACTACACTAAATAACTTATGGTGGTCTTTTGTGTTGTTTTTGCTCTCTGCTTCACTTTACTGTTCCCTGCACTGGTCAATAAAACTCACCATGTGCTGCCTCCAATCAAAGCCTCCCAGTAGTGACGACCACTGTCAATGAAGACGTTCCCCACCACTCCATAGCTGCTCTGGCTGGAGAAACGCTCCTGGCTGTGGCCTTTCTTGGACGTGGTTTCGTCCCGCTCCACTGTCAGGTTATCGTGGGAGATCTTCAGCTTCCTGTGGGCCGACTTGGGGTCCAACTTGAAAGGTTGGCCTGGTGGTTGAGAAGGAGAGAATGGAAAAATAACAAAAGACTGTGAGCCGCACAACAGAGTGACATACTAATGAAGTGTGTGATGAGAAACAGAGAGCACAACATTCATTGAGAATAAGTAATTAATTTTAAACTAATTAACTTGCATATTTACACACTGATTCAATTTCTTGGCCAAGCGTAACGACATACAACATGTCATCTCAGACAAGACACGAGCTCTATTGAAATAAGCAGATTTCATTCATTTGTTTCTTTATTCTTGAGTGTAAAATATTTTAATTATTAAACTGAATTACGTCTGAGATTGTTTTGAATTTATTTTAATTGCTCATTAAAGTGAAAAATCACCAACCATCAAGCTATTTCACTTCAATTTCAGGTATTCTTGGCCCACTGCCCATGTTATATTAAATATGTTTTCACGTTCTATATATGAACATAGGTGGACAAATGCCTTAATGCATGTTCCTTAACGCAGAAAGCATGGAGTGTTTATCATCAGTGGTTATGCTCTTACTGTTGGTCTTCAGAGTCCCCGGTTCACTGCTTCTGCTTCCCGCTTGGTTAATGGCCTTGACAACAAAGATATACTTTGTGCCGCTCTGCAGACCATGCACTGTATAGTGGTTCTGCTTGATGTTGGGCACAATCATCCAACTATCCAATGAGTTGCACAGACCTGGGTGGACAGGAGAGGAAAAAGAGAGAGAGATTAATGTAGACATGAGTTACACTACTATATAACTCTGTACAATTAGTTAATTCCATGTGTGTGTGTCTATTTTTGTTAAGGGATAATCCATGACAAAGTGTGCATTAAATGGGTACTACTGCACTCCAAAGAGGCAACCGCCCTCTGTTGTTTGCCTTCTCATCTTGTATTAAAACCCTTTTTAACGGATCTTGTCGTGGATTATCCCTCATGGCCACATGACAACAATGTCTAAACAGTCAGCAGGTAGAAGTTTGATTTATTTGATCAAATAAATATCATTTTATCTGGAAAACATGAGTGTGGAACTCCCTCACTACTACACTTTTGTATAATTGGTCAGTGCACCCTGAAACATCTCTAAAAGAAATAGCCTAAGTGCATAGGACTTTCTCCCACCTTCACTTGCCAACATAAAAAAACAGAGTTAATTTATAGAGCAATATGCTAAAATGCCTGCACTGTTTTTGTAAAGTCAGACAGCCGCACAACTGAGACACTACCAGCTGATTCAGCTAATGTTATTCAGCTGAGTCATGGCATTGTACACACATCGTGGATTTGCCAAAATGTATTAAATATGGCACATATCTACACAAAATGCCTTGGCTAGCTCAGTATTGACGTTACCATTATGCCAACTGCTGGAAAATAAATACAAGTTTCTGAGGCAATTGGTATATTGAAAACGGGGCAGGGTGTGGCTCCTAACAGCTAACGTCGTTAGCTTAATGCTTAAGTTTCCGTTTGTCGCTATGATTACATCGGTTGGCCAACATATGAATGTAGAACAATGATTAAACTTGAGTTGGGCTACGTGTGCTTTACACACACAAAGCAAATATTCACTCAGACCATACAAGTTTCCTTGGACTATTCGTGTTCTCAAAGCACAAATTTTCAGCATCAACCCTGGGTTGGTACAAAACACATTTATTAATATATATAGCTGTTTTTTGTTTTTTTTTTAAGCTGCCTGGTCATTTTCCATACATTAAAAACATTTTCCTTGGCAATATTTTCCTTGGTTCCTAGAAAGAACAGAAATAGAGTCACTTGACAAGATAGTATATTAAGTGACTGGTTGGGTTGAGCCTGTGGCAACGGGAACAGGAGGCAGCTTCGCGGGGTTGGTGAGTGGGCGTGAAAAAGCACAAGAGGAAATCATTCACACCTCGTTGGCTATATAGCTGCACTAGGCTCTCTCTGCTGTGTGAATGTGTGTGTGCGTGTGTGTGTCTGTGTGAGTACTCTGGCACTCTAGTGCTGCTGTGCCACATGGCCTCCTCAAGCTGAATGCCTTCCACTCCACCGTCTCCTGTTGAGGCCATTATGCACAATGCACTTTGTGTGGGGTGTGTGTGTGTGTGTGTGTACAGTACAGTATGTGTGCATGTTTTCCTTCCTTCCACACAGCCCTACAATGGCATCCTTCGCCACAAGACTCTCCACCTAGCAACAATCTCACAAGTGTGTATCTGTACACTTTCCTTTCTCTCTGACAATGTTAGTGTCACATAATGACATATCCCTCGTGTCACTGGGCATCCTGTAGCTCTTGGTGGTTAAGACTAGCAACCCTGACAAAATAAAACCCTGTCTTAATTGTAAAATTTTTTTCGGTTCAAACCAATGACCACACTGTCCAATTATGACATCTGTTGACCAAAACCAGTATGAAGAGCATCAAAATGTATGAACCATTGTTACAATTTTAGTTAAGATTTAAAGCCATTATATCATCAATACCAATGACTATGGCAGCATTGCTACTGGTATTTAGCTCTGATTTATAATAATACTTATAACTATTTCATGCCAGTGCTAATCAAATGACTTTTGCACTGCCTTCCTTCCTTCATTTACTGGTGTATATATATATTTTTGATGAGTATAGTAAGTCCGCTTATAAAAATTAGACTTTTCAATTGCAACACAAATGTAATCAGTTATATACATACTGCATATTAATCAGCAATGCATGTTAGCCAGAAATGGCAAAGAGAGGGCGTGCATATGTTACTTGGTGAGTCAGCCTACTTAACCATCATGTTTTCTGTAGAAAATTCTGCTCAATGTACTGAACTCAACATTTATGCAAGTGTGCGAGCAGTCAAGTGTCTCAATTTATGTGCTTATATTACATCATATATAACATTATAGATGTTTCGACAAGATGGAAATTCAATGTGCAGAGTACCTGTAGGAAAATGTATACCCGGGATGTATAATCCCTTTATACATAGATATTCATAAGAGACGCTCTGGGGGGATTTTTCAGGCGTGTGACACAGATGCCGACAGCAACACCTCTGACATGATTATTGGATGTGAAAACAGGAGGAGCGGGAAATCGCGGCGGCGTCACGAAGAGGAGGAGACACGAACGTACAGGAAGGGAAGAATAAAATAAGTGTCGCATTAGTTTAACAGCCGACCGTGCTAAACAGTCGCCGTGCTGTAAAATAATGAGAAGAAAATCGAAAATGAAAGCAGGAAAGAGGATTTTGCTGTGTGGTAAATCTGACGGAATAAAAAAAAAAGAGGCTTCAAAAAAAAAAAAAAAGAGAAAAGACGGG